>JAOWAT010305286.1:0-15415 GCA_028571025.1 Longipedia americana
AATTTGCGGATAGAAAATTTCTGACGTGTTGTGTGTCACACTGTGTCTACTTTTGTCTTTTTTGTCAAATTTTGTGCTATTTGTCTAAAATCTTTGGCTGCTTCAGGACGTAATCGTCCTTCTTTTTCACTGAAGTGCTGAATAGATCCCAACTCAAAAAAGAGCATTCTTGCACAAATTGTAAATTATTTGAGACCTGCAAATTTAAATATTTTTAGTGGCTTGTAAAATCTCTCTTTTTGAAGCAAGGATTGGCCAATGGGAAGAATATAAAGAAAGCAGGCGATGTGAATTGTGAGAAAAGAAAATATGACGGCACAAGTTTAACAAAATTGAACAAAATAAGGAGTTTAGAAGACTGAGACATTTGCATTGGGCGCTGCCCATCTAAACTGTATATCTTGTTTAGTAAAACAATATGTATGCTTGGGCAGGCAAACCTCTATTTAAGCCAATTTAAGGGAGTTTAGAACAACTTTTGGTGCTAGGCCACTTGACTGATCGATCAGGAGCGTTCGTTTTGTTATGAATCAATGTATCTTGGTGCCAAAGACAAACTTATCAGTATTTGGATTTTAGCAATTTCATATTTTCTTAAATTTGAACGATTTACCTTAGATTAACCCTTTCGACATGAAGAGCTTATTGAGTTATGATGATATTTGGTCGGTAGTATTAGAATTAATATATGACTTGAATGTAATGTTTTGAAAAACTAAATTTTGATAAATAAGACAATAATTGATGTTTCTACAAATGAACATTTTGATTCAATAAAGGATATATAAATTCAAAAATAAATCACAATTATTTCTAAACTTTATTTGTGTAATATCGATATTAACATCAAAAATTGAAATAGTTTTCATTTTCTTCTCGGAATTTACACCATGTATTAGAATTAATACTATCGTACCAAAAGGTTTAAGGGCCCTCCAAAATTGGCTGGAAAATTCAGAAAATCCTTCATTTCCCTCAAAATATGCATCTGCTAAACTCCAAATACTGAGAATTTTGTCTTTGGTACCAAGATACATTGATCTATACCAAAATGAACGCTCTTGATCAGTCAAGTAGCCTAGCACCAAAAGTCATACTGAAAATTCACTTTTGGACATATTTCCTGCCCGTTTAGAAATAATGATACTAATAATAAAAATCATTTTAGGGATAGAGTTATAGAGTACTAGCTGAATTACCTGGTCTCACCTTGCAATTTTATTGCAATATTTCCGAATCATTCTCATGCTTTCATTCTCATTCTACCACTAATATTTTCATTCTCCCCTTTCAGTCCTTATTCTCCCACTCTTTATCCCAATCATTCTCCTGCTACCATTCTCATTTTCCATTTTCCACTCTCACTACCAGCTCAAACTCACTATCCAACAAATAATCATTATTCAGTTTTCTCATTATCTGCTCCTATTTCCATGCTTCTACTTTTATTCTCCTAAATCGAACAATTCTGAAGCTTCCTCTCATTCTCCCACTTCTACTAATTCACCTTCCACTATTTATTCTCCTGCTCAAATTTCTGCCCTCCTGCTTCTGCTCATCTTCTCCCACTCCCACTCATTCTACAGTTTTTCTCACATATTAATTTTCCCGCCTATGCTCTTATTCTTCCACACCCATGAAACTGCACGAGCTCAAAAGATACATTTTGACTGTTTCCGGTCAACACCAAGTGCTCTACTAGATTTATGATATTTTGTGCACTTCTAAACAAGACTAGTGTGAAATCCTTTTTAATCAAAATTTTGTTTGAATCATACAAGGGATGAAACTGTTTATTGTGAATTAATTCCAGATCATGACAACATCTTCTCGCAAATCCTAATAGAAATACATCCTCTATCCAAATAAGAGGAAGTTTAAATGCTTCTTTGTATATACATTGTAGAGCAGGAATACTTAAGACATATGCTGAACCTGATATAAATGTTGGATACATTTTATGTGCATACATATATTTCCTCACTTGCTTTTTAATTACCCATGCAGACTCCCATACCCAACCAAGCACAAAAGATTTATCTTTTTGATTAAATACAATCTTGAAATGAGCCTTTTAAGAGAATTTTGTGCCCTATAAGACTTATTTTGACAAAACATTTGCCAAAACTGAGCTCCAATTTTGCGCATAACTTAGTATTTTTTGTAAAACTGAGAAACACAAAATATTTAGATTTTGGAACTCTACTCTTATGTTGTAAAATTCTGAAAAAATTGTAAAAAAAACTCAATTTTTTGAAAATCATACCAAATTTTTTCAAAAACTGAGCAAAATTTTTCAAACCTAAGCTGAAAAAATACCAAAATTGAGAAATATGAATTTTGTTGATATTTTAAGCATCTAGACGGTGTTTAAAAGGATGCCTTTTGAAGAAATAAATTGAAAGCAAATATTTATTAGATTCATATTTAATTTAATTTAGATACATTAAAGCAAGAACAATCCCCCCCATGACAGTGGCCTAGTAACCCTTGCTGCGCAGGGTAAAAATGACAGAGCAAAATTTAAGTTCGTACTTCCTGGGGGCAGAATTGGTGGATGGTATGATCATCAATCTGAGGGGAAATAAATTGGGAAAGCAGATTTTATCCCACCGGAAATTGCTAAAATCCAGGTAAAGGAAATCATCCCAGCTTCATAGAAAATCATCCCACCCTTGTTTATATAATGTCTTCTCAGTGTTACTATATCGATATTTCAGGATGTCTTTTTCATTACAAACAAGAAATTTGTAAAAAAATTACACAAGTATTGATTGACCAGGCTTTTTAATCACAATGCAAACTTCCAGTTTCACATACATGAATTGATGTCTCTGCCTTTTCTCCCTTCTAATCTAATTGAAGTTACATTCACCACTTTGAAAGAAGAAAGATATCCAAATATGGGATCTCCACATATCACAAATATTGAAAACTAGCATTCATATATAAAACAAGCGCGGAATCCACGCAATGCTGCTGCCGTTAGTATGAATTAATGTGATAAAATTAAATTGATTGATTGCAAAATACATAATATAAAATGCTGGCGGCTACGCCGCCTAGGTATTTGAAGTACTCTCTTTATAATGCAAACAGTTCAGGCGATGACTGCCAAATTTGTTGTTGCTGTTCTGTGCTTGTGTCGCATTGGAATATCATCGTCACCCATGATGTGTTAGCATGATTTCAGAAATGTCACAAGATGTGCAAGAAGCACAAGAAGCACAAGAACAAGAAGAAGATTTACCATTCCTTGGCTACTGCCGATCCTTTGGATCTTAGGCAGCAGCAATAAGCACGGGAACCGTGAACTACAGTGCCTATTGTAATTCTTCTTATTTTTCTGTCCTTCTTCTTCTTCTTCTTTTTTCTTCTGCAGCTGCAGTCAAATTAGACCTCCTGTTCATTTCTACATCTTTAACAGTATAATTTGAAGTGTTATGAATTTGGCTAAGATACAGGAGTTTCAAGTTCTAATAACACTTTTGGGAGGCACACAAAATGTCATTAAACTGTGAGATGTTGTTTAAACGATAGATTTTTATTAATAAAGTTTTGATTTGAGTGTCAAAAAAAATGTTGTAAGAACAAGAGATGTCATTAGAATGCAATACCCCTGTATTTGTAACTGTTATGAATTGGTCTGCAATATTCGTAATATTTACTAAAGAGGTACCCCAATTTAACAAAAAACCTTAACTCAACAACATTTTGGAGCCTTTTGTTTCCTTTTATTTCATAAGCAACCCCAAAATAATGACAAATATCACAGAAAACCCTAATTTAATGACATTTGAAGTCCAAAATCTGAGGAAAAACCTTGAATTTTCTCAGATTTTTCATCATTTTCCTAGTTTTTGCTTCATTTTACTTATCTTTTCCATCAGAATAAAGTTCTCAGTTAATATCATTAATAACTGCCTGACAATTTTTCAAAAGTTTAAATTAAAATAAATTTTCAAGATCACATTTGTTTTCATTTTCAAAAAGGCCATTTGCTATTTTTATGGAAAGTATGGTTTCATTTCAACAACAAAACCACAATCTAATGACATTTTTTATGCCTCATAAATTTGTCTTTAAATCAGGGTACCTCTGTAATTGTCATGAACTTCAAATCTAATATGAATCTGCTGATTACATACATTTGCAACAGTTACAAATTGTTAGGAATCATATACTGAGTTCAAAGAAGTTCCCCAAGAAATTGAAAATAGTGAGTCCTTGACAGCGCCCTTTCTTTGAAGGGTGCTGTAAAAATCTGAAATGATCCTCTTTCAGTGAGTCGGAATTTCGGAAATTCAGTGAAAATCAAATGTTCTTTTCCAGGGAGTCAGTCACATATTCATTCACAACATAATGATTCTCAAGTTATCAAGGTAACTCTGCTTAAGAGCTAGCTTCGATGTTTTTATTTTTGCACAAGTCACAAAGAAAATAATTTATTTTTCTCTTAAAACTAATGTCTTCTTCATGTCATTAGTGAAACAATATTATTCACGGTATTCATAAAATTCAATTTCCAATCTGCTAGCATAATATCTAAATATTAAATCATAATTTTTAAATAAAGTAACGTCATGGAAATTATAAGACGTTCATTAAAAGAGATGTGTTTGGATTATGATACCCATCCTTGACTTAGTTCCTACGAAAATGATGCCAGAGGGAAGAAATACTCTATCTAACAGAACTTTACTCATTCTCACATTTTACATAAAGCTCATCACATTAACTTAAAATTATCATCTAACTTGAAGACTTTACAAACTTTGACACAAAAAGACAAATCTCAAGGTACCTCGAGGTTAAGAAAAAAGATATACAAAGACTGATGCATAAAAATGAGACTAGATTAACGCAGTCATATATCTGTTCACAATTATCAGATTGACGCATTTGAAAGCCGATTTTTTTTCTTTTCAAAAAATTCCTTGCTTTTAAAATTGATTGAAATATGAATGAGAAAATTGAAAATTGTTGAAGCATCTAAAACCTTTATATGCTACAAATTGCTGCTACATTTGTTTCCACAGTGTTCATACATATTACAAATTTGTAAATATCTCACACAAGTTGGCATTAGGACTAAAAAATTAGAGGTCTTTTGGAAAGCTATAATTTTGAACTTTTCAAAACATCCTTTACTTTTTAATTTTATATTGATATTGTATGAGATTATTGTAAACTTGTAATGTGGGTAAAAACTGTGAAATACATATAACGACAATTAATTGCTTCTACAGATTTTAGAATCTTCACCAATAATCAAATTTCTTGTTCAACATTGGATCAAAATAAAATAGTAAGGGGTGTTTTGGAAAGCTTAGAATGTCAGCTTTCATATGAATCCAAGCACAAGACATTCTAATGTTTTAGGCAAGACCTATACTGTGTTTATTTGGTCTCATTTTTATTGCATCAGTCTTTATTTATAAAATAAGATTTTTATTCTCTGAAGAACAAGGAAAAGTTTTGTAACAAAAAAAATAATGAGAAATTATTTTGTAAAAATAGATTTAACAAACACAACTGTGACAAACGGTCATTTGCACTCTATGGGTTTGTCATATGAAAAGGCCCCAAAAAAGAGGCTTTGCATTCATATCTTATTAATAAGGATGTAAAAAAGTCGAAGGGTCTTGAATTTTCCAAACAAGGCCTAAATTCTTTTGTATGTACCAAAAGATCATTCTGTAATTAAATACAATTTTATTTTTTGCTTTCATTGGTTCACGAAAGCACCCTCTTTTTATGTAGTAAAATGACCCAAAAAGTACAAATTACTTCGATAGACGACGTAGCTTTCGTGAACCCATTTTGGCAAAAAATGAAATTCCATTTAATTACGAGTTGATCTTTTGGCATATTAAAAACAACTAGGGGGATGGCGGCTGAATTTGAGAACGTCGATTTTTCATTGTAGTGTTTTTTTATCTCCTTATTATTAATGATATGAAGGTTTTATTTCATCAATTTTACTTCCGCTTTCCATTTCTATTTTCAAAATTTAAAAAATTTTGTAAAAACAGAGAATTTCACTAAAAGTTTTATGGCACTTTTTTAAAGTGTCACATGTTCAAGGTCTATCTGTGGCCAGACCAGAGCATGTGCATTGACCAAATTTGAATTCATAGACTTCATATAAGTTTCGCTGATGGAAATTGTCCAAAAAAATTCCATAAAAGTCTTCACTGGCTCACAATTGCTCTCCAAAGTTAGCCCAAAATTCACTTTTCCCTTTCATTCATGGAAATTTTCAAATCAAATTCTCCAAACCTTTCCTAAAGATGGGCTCTTTTTAACATGGATTTTAAATTGTCCTTTCTGACTATGTGCCACTGATGCCACAGCTAAAGAATGATTTTTAAGACAAAAGAATACAAATGTGCATTTTGTGGGGAAATCAAATTCGAAGAGCCATTAGAGAGTATTGTGAAAGAGCTTGAAACATCAACAAGTCCCTATAAATAATAAAGAATTTCTTTGATAAAAAATTAATTGAAATGGAAAGAAATTTTTGTAAGCTTTTCCAAAAAAAAACTATTATTGAAATGTCGACAAAATTCAGTGTTAGGATGTGAGATATGAAATGATAGCCCACCAAATTTCAAATAGTATGCAGTAAAAGTTTTGAAATCAACCTCTCCATCTATTCCAACTAATCTATCATGAACTAAACAGAAATTATAAAATTTTGCCAACTTCAGTTCTCCAAATGCATATAGAAATTTATAGTAAAACTTCTCTTTCCAGAATTTTGTCAACCTTCTAATATTTTCCTTTTTTCCCTCTTGAATGCTGTCAAAATTTATGAATGAAAATGATGCTAAATACGATTTCAATTTTTCCTTTCTGTTGGAATGCATGAGTGATTGTTCTTGTAACTATATGATGCCATAACTTTCTTAAAAGTGAAGTTAGTCGGTGTCAGCGCAATGACATATTTTAATTTTCTAAAATGGAATATTGTGAGTTTATAATATTATTGAAAGTCCAAGAGATTTTCCACGAGAAAAATAACCGTGATGAAAATAAAGTCGAAGATTAGTCTGAAGAAGTAAATACTAAATGGTTGGATGATAGAAAGAAACAGTTGTTGTAATCATATGACCCAGTCCCATGAGCTCCCGGCGGTCGCTCATGGGACGTGGGTCATTTTCAGAAATGAAAATTTCAATTTAAAAAGGTAAAATTTTAGGAAACAAAAATAAACAACTGTAGAAATTTACACGTCTTATAGAGTTTGTAAAATTTTGTTTTGATTATGTATTTAAGCAGTAGTAGCTCAATTGGTAGAGCACGGTTCTTATGAGGCTATGGTTGTGAGTTCGATTCTCACCTGCTGCAATAGTTTTTAGATTATTATTTTAAATATAGATTTTTGACTTTTAAATATTTTGTACTATCAACTTTTAGGTTAAAATAAAAACTGTTATTTTTTGAAAAATTATTTATTCTGTCGTTGTTATTATATAGTACAATATTGTTAGTATTCCAGAAGTAATAAGGAATAGTGTTATATAATCAAATAAAACCAACCATTTTAATTCCTCCATTTTTTGTTCATTTATATCATCTTTTGTAAAGATTATGATGTCTTCCTTTTGTTTTAATTTTTTATTATTTTCATTCATTGTTATAATATTGATCTGTCTTGATCAAATCTTTCTTTTTGATATTTTTTTCTTTTCTTTTTAGATTTTGAATCAATTGATAAAATCGTGTCTTCATTTGTATTACTTGGGTTCTTTCTTTTGAGTTCTTTTCTTAGCGTTTTGGCAATATTTTTTCTAGCATTTGTTAGATTTGATTCTAGATTTTCTTTTGGATCTTTTCCCTCAATTAGATCACTGATTGTGTCTGTTGCAAGGTCACCTGCCGTATTTGCTACTTCTTTGATTATTTTTTTGCTTGGTTCACTCATAATAATTTTTTTTGCAATTGTACCTGATTTTTTGATTAACGGTGCAAGCATTTTGATTCCTTTGGATAAGAATGAAAAAAGCCCAGAACCATGTTGGTATGACGGTTCTGTTATGGAAATACCGCTCCCTTTTTGATAGAATGGTTCTGATACCATTAGTCCTATTTCCGATAGTTTTTTATCATAGCCTTTTCCTATCATTTTTCAATTTTATGAATTCAATAAGTATAGTCTCAATAAATAAATCATTTATCTTCAGATATTTTGAAACACTGTCATAATTATAAATATTTTCATTTATATTGTTATCAACGGAAAAAAAGAATTGTAGATATGTTTCTAATTGTATATTTTTTTCTTGACATAAAATGAATCCAGCACAATAATATCCACAAAAATTACTGTGGATTGACTGAATTTTTCTAGAGTTGTAATATATATTTTTGATATTGTTCTTGATTAAAAATGATAATATCATTTCATTTGGAATTGATCCTATTGAACAAAATATTGTCGCATTGTTATTTTTTACAAAAATTGCAATCCAATGCGACCCGCTGTTTGTTGATTTATCAAGGTTCACAATAAGGGATAAACATCCGCGTGATTTTATATTAGGTAGAATGTCAATAGGATGGCAGCCAATAAACGTTTGAGACTTGAGCAGTTGCATAAGCGAGTTAAGATATGTTGTACTTAGCCCATTGTCCATATTGCATAATTTTTATTTTTGATTTCTTTCAGGGGGTGTTCCTGAATTGTGAAATATTGTCTTATTCCTATGGTCAATGCTTAATGTTGCGTTATAAGTGTTTAATATGATTACTTCGATATGTTCTGACAAATTTTCATTGAATTCAAAATAGATGTCATAATTTCCTTGTTGCGGTTCATGTTTATGAAATCCATTACATTGATCATGGTCGAATAAATTGAATACAATGAAAAACGATTCTGTAATATATTTATCAAATGATATCCCACAGTCAGATGTAAAACTATCATATCCAGTATTGTTCATTAACTTTCTATATGCAGAAATCCCCGAATGTGAATTTTTATTGAATTTAATTGGACTATTTTCTCTTCCGAGTCTAAGTATTTTTCCTGAATCGAGTTTTACTTCAAGACGTTTAATATCATAAGGTTGAAATAAAAAAGGGTTTGTTGTGTCTGTTCCATTAAAATTTATACGCGGGACCATAGTTATAATAATCTGTCTTGGTAACCACTTTTCATGATTTAAACGGTTCAGCTGCCACGTTAAATTTCCACTTGCAATTGAGAAGGATTTGACAATTGTGTTTGAAGATGGTATTTGATAATCTTCTTTTAGTAATAAATTTTGGTAAGTTTTTAAAACATCGTGATGAGGTTCAACTATAGTAAGTATAAGCTTTAAAGATAGAATTTTTATTTTATAATTTTTTGTATCACTCGTTTCTTTTATTAATACAAAATTATCATCACTTCTTGTTAAATTAAGGTATAATTTGGTTTTCGGAGGAAACGCACGTTTAGTATTAAAGATATCAAGATAAAGCTTCTTTGAAAAACTTACTTGCCCGGAATTAGCAACCCATTCTTGTCTTGATTGTAGATATTTATTGGCGTTATTTCCAGATAAACTATTTGAAGAAGCAGTTTCTGTTTCATGAAGGTATAAAGAACTTCTGAGTTGGTTTTTTTTGTAACCAGAAGAGGTTGATAATTCTGATGTAATATATGCTTTATACGGATATAGTTTTGCATTTACATTAGAAACCGCTTCATCATTTATTTTACATTCTATTAATTGAAATAATGCAGCAGGAGAAAAATTGCACAATGATATTTTTGAATTTTCATCAATGTTTGTATTGTCATTATTCAATATTTGAAAAGTGCCCTCCAATAGAGTTTCTTCTTGTAATAGAAAGTTTGTATCAGGGACAACATAATTAAATTCATACGGTATTGCTTCAATTGAAGCAATAGGATTCACTTCAACGGTATATGAGTCAGATATTCTAGAATCTGTAGGTCTTCTATTGAACCCGTTTAGTACAAATAGTTGATCTTCAAAGTTTTCACCGAGCCCTCCAATTCCTTTTTGACTTGCCATTTTATTATTGGATTAAAACCTTTGTGGTTTTCTTAGGATATGGATCTTTCATCAAGTAGTTTTGTGCATAGAATTGTTAATATCAAATATTCGATAAAATGTATTATACCATTCGTATTTGAAGAATTGCATAATATTTTAAAAGATAGACATGGTGATAGAATAAAACAAGAAAAGAATATGATTGTTATCAAAACTGATAAATTTTCATTCATAATTTTCCCATCTAGAGAAGGCAATCTGTGGTATCATATAAATATTACAGGTGCAAGGGACTTTTCATCAATGATATCCGGCATTGAAGAATTTAAAACATTGTTTGAACCAAAATTAGAAGATTCGTATAGCGAGATTATAATTGATAATATAACATCAAAATCACACATTAATAAACAATTGAATTTACATAAAATATATAAATCTCTGAATAATAATGATATTACCATTGAAAATAAGACTTTAAATCTTTATGCTTTTCCTAGTTTACGAATTAGATTTTATGGGAGGGGTTGTATACAATTATATAACTCAGGGAAAATTGTTATGATAGGACAAAAATCTGTTTTGGATACAATAAATTTAAGAAGAAAAATTGTTGAAATTATTAACAAAGCCGATGAAAAAGATGAATTGTAAACATGATTTTAGAATTGGACATGAACATAAAGTTTGTATATTATGCGGTGAGGTTGATAATCAAGTTTTATTAGAAACATTTCATCATAATAATCATTATGGGTTAAATGCTTTTGAAATTGAAGAACCTTTTATATATAGTGAAATTGGAAATAGTCAAGAGTCATATAAGAGTATAATTGACAATGTGAAAGAAATAAGTGAAATTCTGGAAAAACTCCACATTTCAAGAGATATTTTGGTCAAAGTTTTACCTTATTATTTTAGGATACGACAAAAAATTAGTGGATATAAAAAGAATTGTTTATTAGCATATTCCATTTATTTCATATTGAGAAAATTTGGCTATCAAACGCAAATTCATGAAATATCAGAAAAAAGCGGAGTCCCATTAAAAAAATTATTAAAGGTTCAGAGCATTTTGCCTGAAAGTGTCAATTTATTAGATTCAAATTATAGATTAACTTATTATTGCAATCTTATGGGAATTGGATACAAAGATGAACTTCAAATCAAGAAAAATATTGAATGTGATTACAATAATTCTGAGTTGAATATGAGCACCCCGGATTCTATATTATTATCAAATATATTTAGTTATGTAAAATTCTATAATAAGATGAATATATCAAAATTTTGTGAGTTAACTGGAGGGAAGGCAACTACAATTTATAATTATATTAGAAGAAAGAAAAAATATGGGTCTAATTGGAACTGATTCTAAAGATATTGTTGATGATTTCATCCCTGTAAGAAAGAAGTCGTTAATAGATATGAATAGTTTATTAACGTTTATTGGTGGTGTAATAACTGGACTTTTCATTTTCATTGTTGTTGAAACCTTGTTCCAACATAGTTATTGATGTTTAATCTATATAGCACATTAATCAAATTATGAAGTTTAAAAAGCATTCAAAAAACCACCTTCAACTATTAAACATCCTCTATAAATTATCTCCAGAAGAACGTAGATTTATAATAAAGAGATTAAATCAAGAAGAAATTGATTATATTTGTAGTGTTTGTTATAATATCTTATTTACAAAAAATGGATTAGTAATAGGAAAAAAGAAAATTGAAAAGATTAGAAATGAAATTGAAAAAAACAGAAATCAGTTTTTGAAATTAAGCAATAAGGCGGGCTCAATTGATCAAAAAAAGCATATATTAAGTCAACAAGGACAGGGTTTAGGAACTGTTTTAAGTGTGGCCATACCATTATTAAGTTCTGTATTGCCTAAATTACCAAATATCCCAAAATTGAAAGGGTTTCATTTACCAAAATTTAAATAAATATAAAGCTATTTTAGATATGAATAAAAAACAAGTGAAGAAATATTATTCACGAATGAATTTGATACCTGAAAATATAATGAAGAAAGTTCTTCATTGTGTTGAAAAAAGTGAAAAAGCTGAAATATTAAACTTAAATGATTTTGACAAAACCGATGAAAGTACTAGCCAATCTTTTGAAAATAGTGATGAAAAAAGATACAATATTTTACAAGCTGAAGAGTTAAAAAACTCCAAAGCAGAAGAAAGGCAAAAGAAAATTGCACCATTATTAACAGATAACTTAAATTCAACCTTGGAAAATAATTCGAAGATTGCTGACATGTTGCATTCTGATGCATCAAAATTTGAAAATAATGGTGACATTAATATGTCCTATTCTGATCGGGCATCAAGAGCAAATAATGAAACAAATAATACAAAAATTAATGAATCAATTGTTGAATCGTTGTCTAATGAAAATCCAATTAACAATGCAATATCTTCTACACCTATAAAATCCCTTGGTAGTTCATCTTTAGACTATATAGAAAAAGAATTTTTGAATGATGAAGATGGGATTTTTAAAACCCCGGTTGGAAAAAGTTTTTTAGAAAAAAGTAGACAAAAATATAATACTAAACAAATCGGTCCATCTACGAAGCGAAAAACACCGCCATCTTCAAAATCAGACCATGAAATGAAACGTCGTGCAAGAGACAATTACAAATGTATTTTTTGTCCTCAAATTTTTAATACAGTAACATACTTTAAAGACCATTTAAAAGGACATGGTAAATCATCTAAGTGTTTAATTTGTAAAAATGTTGTAAAAAATAAAGCTGATTTTATTTTGCATTATAATAATCACAATGTTAAGAACCAAATTGGAACGGGAAAAAAGAGAAATTCCAAAATAGCTAAAAAACCACTCTCTAAGAAAATTGAATATTATAAAATTTGGTAGATATAAAATATTTATTTCACCATTATAAAATGTGCACCGATGTAAGATTCAACCACCCTGCAACATATCTAGGTATATTTCAAAAATTTTTTGGAAATAAAAATATTATATATTTAAAACTTTATTTTATTTTTTAGTGTGTGGACCGACAAAAAGCGGAAAAACTACATTTATCAAGAATCTAATAATTTTCAAGAAAGACTTATTAAAAGAACAGCCAAGGAAAATTATTTTTCTATTTAAAAGTGAACAGGAAATCTATGAATCTTTAAAGAATGATAATTTGGTTGATTTATTTCTTAATATTGATGATACTAATATTGATGATGTTAGAGCCATGATTAAAGAATTCAAAGGCAAAGATCAAAATGGACATTTCGGAACATTACTTGTATTAGATGATTTATTAAGCGATCTAGATAAATCGTTTCAAACCCTTTTTATAGTTGAAGCACACCATCAAAATTGCTCTGTAATTTTTGTTAGTCAAAAATTACATTATAAAAATGAAATCTATAATACAATATCATATAATACAGAATATCAAATTTTGACAAGAAACAAGAGATCTAACTGCATTAAGTATTTGGCTTATGGAATTGCACCACACAATCCACAATGGGTTATTCAAAGCTTTTATGATGCAATAAAAAAACCATATGGCTATCTTTTATCGGACACAAGCCAAACAACCCCAAATGGAATTAGACTAAGAACAAATATATTTCCTTTTGAAGGGTTTACAATTGCATATTTGGAAGTATGAAAAAAATGAGTAGTGATAAAATCAGGGCTCTAAAATACTTATCAGATAATTATACAAAGCTGCAGAGTCCAATTGCTTTTGCAAATTCAAATATCTTATATGAATTTTTCAAAGACTCACTAACAAAAGATGATATTAAAAAGTTTTTAGAGTCTGTCACGGTTTATACAAAACAAAGAAGGTTTATCCATAAATTTCCAAGAAATTATATTTTTTCATTTAGACCAAGATATAAACTACAGGCAGACTTAAAAGATATAAGGAATATCTCAAAATATAATAAAAACTACAAATATATACTTATTGTAATTGATACTTTTACAAGAAAAGTGTGGGCAAAATTGTTAAAATCAAAGCGTGAAGAACATGTCAAAGACGCTTTCTCAGATTTGCTTACAGAAATTGGATATTTCAACCATCTAACAACAGATAAAGGAAGAGAATTTGTAAATAAGAGTTTTAAAGACCTTTTGAAATCGTGGAATATTAATCATTACCACCCAGAGACCTTAAATCATTGTGCATTTGCCGAAAGGGTTATCCAAACTATTCTAAACCTGGTTAACAAATTTGTTCATGAAAAAAAATCTAAATCTTTTGTCGAATATTTTGATGACATTATTGATACTTACAACAATAAATATCACAGGATTATAGGCATGAGCCCGAATAATGCTGAGAGCGGGAATTTTACTGAATTGTTACATTCTAATTTAAGGAAGTATAGAAATAAACTTTATAGGAAAAAACCCAGCTTTTATATTGGGGATATTGTTAGAGTTAAAGCTCCGCAAAGAACCTTCTCCAAAGGATATGGTCAAACAACTTTAGATGAAAAATACAAAATTCAAAGTGTTAATCTAAAACACAACATACCATTGTATAAAATTATTGACACCAGAAATAAAGAAGTAAAAGGCCAATTTTATTTCCATGAACTTCAGAAAGTTAAATTGTAAACATTTCAAAATGGAGGAAAGTGAATCAATTATATGTTTTTCTTCGTCAAAAAGGAATATTTTTCCTAATAATAAGTTAAACAGCTTTGATTGTGAAATTTCTGCAAATCGGTTGAATGGAAAAGATTTGGAAATAGCCGTTGATACAATTGGAATTGGAAATACATACAAAGACATAACCTTTAAAAAAGATGAACCTCTTTTTCTTGTTGATATCTTAAACCCTGCCATTGTTAGTAATTTACCTGGGCTAATTGATGTTGCAACCCTTGAGTTTGATTTTAATAATCTTTTTTTGGTGAACGAATACAAGAATAAAATTCATTTTTATTTACTAGATCAGAAAGACGGAATCACATCCGTTCAATTTTCAAAATCAATAACATTAAACATCAACCAATGTAATATAACTTATTACTTTGAAAAAATAAAACAAATATTTCTTAATGAAATGATTGACTTTGAATATGAAATTAAACCGTTTACAGACAAATTAAACATTTTATTTAGTTTTCAATCAAATAAAACAGAAGACGGTTATTTAATAGTATTCTTAGATAAAATTTTAACATTATTTCTGAAAACAAATGAAAATTTTATAGAAAATAATAAGGCATCAAATTTTATTATTGGCGGGTTAGCAAAATATATTAAAAGCAAGAAAATTCAATTTCCTAATTTTCAAGAAGAAATACTTAGCGCAGGATTTCTATGGTTGGAAAAAAATAAAAATTTATCCTATCTTTGTGAAATTGATATCAAAACCATAAAAAAGGCTTAT
>JAOWAT010305397.1:0-15410 GCA_028571025.1 Longipedia americana
TTCTCACCGACTAATCTCGTTATTTTTTACTGGAGTGATCCGATGGTCTTGTTCATACCGTCTATCTAGTTCAATCTCTGGTTTAGGTTCATGATTTCGTTGTTCTTTTTCTCGATGACAGTGTTAAGCCTTTAGATTTCTTGGGAAAGCAGTCCGACTCTATTTTCGTATTCTGCGATCTTTCTACCCATTTCTCCCATCTCACCGACTCTTCTCTTGAGCTACTCATTTTCATTGCAAGTTATCTTCAGTTAGTTAGTCATCTTTGCAACCTGGTTGGCAGAAAGTCTCAGATTCTCTTGGGCTCCTCTGATTTATTCCCCTAGTGAGCTATTTTCAGTCATGAGTTTATGGATCTTTGTTCTATAGGTTTATGACTCCTGATTATTGATATTGATCTGGTTCTTGAACTAGTTGATTTCCATTGCTAATTTCTGGTTTTGGTTGGCTGATAACCTTACATTCTCTTGGGCATTCCTAACCTCCTCAGTAATGGAAGTATTTTAACTCATTAGATTCTGGATTTTTCTTTTCAAAGTTTCATTCTACTAATTGTTAATTCCGATTCTTTGTTTGTACTCGTTCAATTACTGTGTGATTTTTTGATTCTGATTGGCAGAAAGTCTGAGATTTTACTGGGCAGATCTGACTTCCTAGGTGATGCTTGTATTCTCAGACATAAGTTTTTGAATTCTGATTTTGAACTGTTCGGTTTCCTGATTGTTGGTTTGAATTCTCATTTTGTACTCGTTGATTTCCTGATTAAGTTTCTGATTTTGATTTGCAGAGAGTCTTAGATTCTACTGGGCATTTCTGACTTCCTCAGTTACGGAGGTATTCTCACTGATAAGTTTCTGTATTCTGGATTTGAGTTGTTCATTCTACTGATTGTTGCCCTGAATTCTCATTTTGTAGTCGTTAAGTTATTGCATGATTTTTTGATTCTGACTGGTTGAAAGTCTGAGATTTTATTGAACTTGTCTCACTTCATCTTACATCGAAACATTCTAGTTTACAAGTTTGGTTATTCTTTCTTGAAGTGATCCAATGGTTTTGTTCATGGTATCGATTTAATTTAATCTGTGAGTTAGAGCATGAATTTCTTTGTTTTTTCCCTCGATGATGTTGTTAAGTCTTTCAATTTACTGTGATAGCATGGCAACTCTGTTCTCATATTCGCTTAGTTTTTTGTTGAGTTCGTGTTTTTATTGCTGTATTATTTTTTTTAGCTATTCGTTTTCATTGCAAGTTATCTTGAGCTCGTTGGTTAGCTTTGAGACGTGGTTGGCGGATAATCGCAGATTTTCTTGAGCTCCTCGAATTTACTCTCCCATGGAGGTATTTTCCTGCATTAATTTTTGAATTTTGGTCCTATAAGTTTCGGACTCTTGATTATTCTGGGTGATCCTATTTTTATACTAATTGATTTCCTGATTGAGTTTCTGGTTCTGATTGGACGACAATCTCATATTTTCCTGAGCATTTCTAATTTAATCCCCAAGAGTGCTATTATCAGTCATCAGAGCATGAATCTTTTGTCTTAGTTTATCATTTTCTTCATTGTTAGCACTGATTCTTTGTTTATGTTCTTGAAGTTCTTGTGAAATTTTTTGATTCTGATTCGCAGATAATCGAAGGTTTTACTGTGCGTTTCTTACCTACTCGCTGATGCTTGTGTTTTATGAAACTAGTTTTTGAATCCTTACTGTTAGCTGTTATGACTCCTGATTGTTGCTTTGGATTCTCAGCTTGTAGTCGTTTATTTATTGATTTAGTTTTTGGATCTGGTTTGAAGACAGTCTCAGGTTGTCCTGGGCGTTTCTTACCTCATCACCAAGAGAGGTATTCTAGCCTAGAAGTTTTTGAATTCGACCTTTTAGCTGTTAATTTTCCTGATTATTGCCTTGAATTCTCATTTTGTACTCATTCAATTCTTGCATTAGTTTTTGGTTCTGACCGGCAGACAGTCTCAAGTTTTATTGTGCCCCTCTGACTTCGTCTTCCATCGAGGTATTTTCGTTTACCAGTTTTTTGATTCTCTCCTGTAATGAGCCGATGGTCTTGTTCATTGATTCGATTTAGTTCAGTCTGTTGTTTAGACCTCCTATATCGGCGTTCTTTTTCTAAATTATGGAATTCAGTCTTTCGATTTCTTGGGAAAGAAGAGCAATTCTATTTTCATATTCTGAAACTTTTCTCTTGTAGTCTTCATTTTAATTACAAGTAATCTTGAGTTACGTTGTGAGTTTAGCCACCTGATTGGCAGACAATCTAAGATTTTCTTGTGCTCCTCTAATTTCTTCATGAATGGATGTATTTTCATTGACTAGTTTCTAGATCTTCATTCTGTAAGTCTATGATTCCTGTGTATTGATGGTAACTTTGTTTTTATATTCATTGATTTCCTGTACAAGTTTCTGATTCTGATTGGCTGATAGTCTGATGTTCTATTGGGCGTTTCGGACCTCTTCCACAAGGGAGGTATTTTCACCTGCTAGTTTCTGCATTCTCATCTTTAATTGCTAGCTTTCTTGGTTGTTGGCTTGGATTCTGTTTCGGCATTCGTTCAGTTCTGCTGCTATTTTTTGATTCTGTGAGGTCGATAACCTGATATTTTCCTGAGCGTTGTTGACTTCATCATTTAAAGAGTTATTTTCTCCAAGAAGTTTTTGGATTCTGATTTTCAATTGTTCGTTCTCTTGATTGTTCCCTTGGATGGTCATTTTGTACTCGTTGAGTTCTTGCATGATCTTTTGATTCTGGTTTGCTGAAAGTCTAAGATTCTCCTGGACCTGTCTTACCTCATCTTCCATTGAGGTGTTCTCAGTTGCTAGTTTGGTTATCCTCTATTGTAGGGATCCAATGGTTTTGTTCATTTTGTCAATATCACTTAGTCGATGATTCAAACTTGCATTATCGCGGTTCTTGCTTTCAACTACTGAGTTCAACCTATCAACTTCTTGGGAAAGTAAAGCTATTTTGTTTTCGTATTCTGCAAGTCTTCTTCCCATTTCTCCCATGGCTGCAACTCTGCTTTTTAACTCTTAGTTTTCGCTGCATGTGATTTTAAGCTCATTGGCCAGCTTAGCAACTTGATTCGATGAAAGTCTCAAATTCTACTGAGCACCTCTGATTTAATCACCCATTGATGAATTTTCTGTCATGAGTTTGTGGATCTTTTACCTAAGAGTTTCCGATTCTTGTGTGTTAGTGTTGATTCTCTGCCGATACTAGTTGATTTCCATGTTCAGTTTTTGATTCTGATTGGCTGACAATCTCAGGTTATCCTGAGCCCCTCTAACCTAATCAACAAGAGAGTTATTTTCACCTACTAGTTTCTGAATCTTAAGTCTTAGTTGTTCACTATCCTGTTAATTGTTCTGAATTGCCATTTTGTACTCGTTGAGTTCTTGCATGATCTTTTGATTCTGGTTTGCTGACAATCGGAGGTTTTCTTGGGCTCCTCGAATTTATTCTTGAACGGATGTGTTCTAATTAACTAATTTGTTAATTTTCATGCGATAAGTTTCTGTCTCCTGAGCGTACCTATTTTTCCATTCTGAAAATTCTGCTGTTATCTTCTGGTTCTGATTGGAGGAAAGTCTGATGTTTTCCTGTGCGTCTCTCACTTCCTCTCCGAGTGTCGAGTTTTCCTGTGCCAGTTTCTGAATTTTACTCTTCAACTGATCACTTTCTAGATTGCTGTTTTGAATCACCATCTTATACTCATTTAACTCATTGGCTATTTTTTGGTTTTGATTGGATGACAATCTGAGCTGTTCTTGAACACCTTTCACCTAATTATCCATATAAGTGTTCTCATTTACTAGTTTAGTGATTCTTTCCTGAAGGTTTGAGATTGTTCTGTTCATGGTTTCCATTTCTCCGACTCTGTTATTCAACCCTCCGATGTCTCTGTTTTTACCCTCGATTATTGAGTTCAGTCTTTCTATTTCTTGCGACAGAAGGGCAATTTTGTTTTCATACTAGATTATCTTGCGACCCATCTCGCCCATCTATCCGACTCTCCTTTTTAGCTACTAGTTATCATTACAGACGATCTTTAGCTCATTATTCAACTTGGTAACCTGGTTTGCAGATAGTCTCAGGTTTTATTGGGCATTTCTGACTTCTTCGTTTAGGTGGGTTGTTTCCTGGGTTAGTTTGTTTATCTTGACTCGATATGTTTCGGATTAGGAGTTGTTGTGTCCTAGTTGCATTTTTAAATCGCTGAGTTCCTGGTTCATTTTGTTATTTTGCATGCTTGACATTCTTATGTTTTCTTGTGCGTTTCTAACCTACTAACCCAAGGAGGTATTTTCAGCCATGATCTTTCCTATCTTAGCTCTGAGAGTTTCATTTTCAAGTTCTCGTGCGTTGATTCCACTTTTGTACTAGCTAAGTTCTGCAAGGATTTTTGTCTGCTGGTTGCCTGAGGCTCTGATATTTTATTGGGCATTTTTGACCTATTCTCCAAGGAAACCATTCTCATTGATAAGTTTCTGGATTTTAATCTTCAAATTTTCGGACTATTGATTGTTGTTGTTTATCTATTCGCGATAGGCATTAATTTCCTGTGTTAGTTTCTGATTTTGATTAGCAGACAGTCTGATATTTTCCTGAGCATTACGAACATCTTCACCCAAAGCTTGATTTTCCATCATAAGTTTGCTGATTCTTTGTTTTAATTCCGAGCTTTATCCACCTAGTTGACTTTTATAATCATTAAACTCCATTAATAGTTTGTTATGTTGAAGACTGGACATTCTTAGATTTTCTTGTCCGTTTCTGAGTTCGTCATGGAGGTCTTTGTTCTATCTCATGATGTTGTTGAGTTGGTCGGTCAGATGTTGGAGTTGTCTGCCGTGTGATTATCCTTCTCTGCATTTTATTTATAACTGGTTTATCTCTCTGTTTTTTAGCTATATGATCCCGTTTAATCTTTCGATTTACTTTGTTACCATCTCGATTTTGTACTCGTATTAGCTGATTCTTAAACTCATTTCGCTCAGCTAGTTGACTTTTCTTTTTAAACTGTCATTTTAGGATCTAACCTGCTCAAAATTCCCTTGCTCTCTATTGTGTCCTTCGATTTGCATGGTCATTGAGGAGATTTTCATCTCATACTGGTACACTCTTTCGGATAGGGTTTCATAGTCTTTGATTCTTCCTTCCATGGAGTTTAATTTCCGTTTGGTCGACTAGAGTTCGAATTCCAGGTTGTGAATGTGTTTTTCTGACTCAAAAAATTCATTAGTTTTGGTCTTCAACACCACTTCCATCCTTTCTCTTTCTTGACTCAGCATGGCAATCTTATTTTCATACTCACTGACTTTCATTCCAACCTGTCCTATGTCGCCAACTTTTCTCTGAAGTTCTTGATTCTTTCTGATTAGCTCATCTTTTTCGGTAATCTCGAAACTCATCCTTCTTTTTATCTCATTGTATTACACTTCGAATCTACTGAATTTCATCTCGAAGTCTTGTACTCTGGTCTGAGCATCGCTAAGCTCACCGTTTCTTTCCCTGAGGACTCTGTTCAATCTTTCAATTTCTTGAGTTGCTAATACGACCTTGTTTTCATAGTCAAAGCATTTTTGTTCCACTACTGAGAACTATGAAATTTTGTTTGTAAGTTGACTGATTTTGAATTTTAGTTAATCGGTTTCTCTGCCTCTACCGTCGCTTCCGTCCTTTAGACTTCTGATTTGTAGTTCGAGTTGGCTTCTTTCAGTTGAAAATCTACTTTACAGTTCTCTGATCTGACGATCAACCTCTGATCTCCTTTGAGTTTCCATTGACATTCTCACTTCTTCGATCTACCTATTTTTTGATCTTTCGAGGGCTTCGTATTTGGCTCTCCACGTTTAAAAATCTTTTAACAGACCGTTGTTTCTATTCGTAAGATCGGAGTTATCCTTATGAAAGGATTCGATTTGTTTCAGTGCTTTGTGATACTTGCTCAAGAGGTTGGAGTCTGAATCGGCAGTCCTGCGTTTCAAATCTTCAATTTCGATCTGGAGTTAAGATATAAAATACATTTTGCCTTTGAATAAACTCTTTGAGTTTGGAGTTTTCCCCTTTAAAGTTATCACCTTCACCAAGTTGTACAGCTAACTCTTTGATTTGAACTTCATAAGAATGTCGATCGAGGTCTTTTTTTTCCACTTATCTGTATTTAAGTTTGTATTCCTCAAGACTTTAAATTAGTCTTTCGATTTATGCTGCTTGGAGTAAACAAACGAGTTGTAGATTCTATCCCATGAAACGTTTTTTTTCACCGGGAAGTCGGGCAATCATCGATCTAAGGTTAGATTTTTTTGTTACTTTCTGATATCGTAGGGATCTCCTGGCTCGATAATGTTCCAAAGAACCTCGCGCTTGCTGTCCTTGGATGTGTTTAGATTAGTGCTGAAGGACTTGCTCTGATAGGAATCAAATCCACTCATCAATTCTAAATCTATAAAATGAATAAATTCAAATAAATTTTGGGTGTGCATTTAAACGCACGCACCATTATTTAAATATCAATGTTTCAACTTTCTATTTTTTTGCTTCGGGGAAGTTACTTTAGCTGTAGAACTCAGTTTGATAAACATGTTTATTCTGATTAATTATTGATAACTTGTCTAAAAAATATATATACATTTTTTTTTGAATTTATCCATAGAAAACCATTGGTTTACATTTCAAATATATCGAAATTGCAGCTGCATTTTGTATTTCGTTGCCTTATTGGTATTATTGATGCTTTGGTCTACCATTTCAAAAATAAGCTGCAGTTTCTCTGTATAAATTGAACTTCATGTGGAATTTCCACTTTCAAATATCCTTAGTTTACCTTATTGCTACGAAATCTTTTTTTGACACAAAGAAGTGTTTAAAAAAGTTTTCCTTTAAAAACTCTCCCTAATATTTCAGACTAAGCACCATATCAATCTTTTTCTTAGAATTAAACAAGGAAAATCAAAAATTATTACTGTGTATATAAATATAAAGTGATCGTTAACTTAAAGTAGCTCTATACAAACAAATCTAAGTTATGAAATTCGGTCAAAGCGCTAGTTTTGGAGTCGACTGCAACTGTAGTCTCTTCCCTGGTAATCAGTACCATGGTCTTGTCCGTAAAACTCCTCAACATTCGAAAACTAAAAACGGTGACTAAATGAAAAACAAATAAAAAATTTCTCTTAGAAAATCATCTTTGAACACCCGAAAAGATAATTCAAATGCAGACAACACAAGAAGAGTTAATACTCCGTAGAGTTAAAGAAACTCTCATTTTGAATGCAATCAGGCTAATAACTTGATATTCACCAGTAACCATTAATTCACTCAATGGAATAGTTACGGGAATTATGAGAAAACTACTGAACTGAACAAAAATATTCCATTTCGAAGCATCGTAAACTAGCCATCAACGATAAGGATTACTAACTCTTCTTTATCTCCTCACTTTAAAAATACTGATAACTACAGTTCGTTTAGAATTAATAGCTAGTCTAAAAAACTTGTAAAGAGGCATCTGATACGAGGTCTGCCATCTAAAGACGGGAACGACGCAAAAAAGCTTCTATGTAAAGAGTTTACATAAATTTTAGTTCAAAACGAAGAAAAAAAGGCAGAAAACGTCAATACAAACAACAAAAAGCCCGAAAAGTAGCAAAAATGTTCAACTACAACAATGGCAGGATCTAACGCATTCAACATAAAAAACAACAAAGGCAACAAGAATAACAACGAAAGCATTATATACCAGCAATAAATTGAACATGAGTAGAATTATGGGATTGAAAAGTTTAGATAGATCAGAAAGAAAAATAATATAAATACATACTCCCTGACAAATTTACTGTATCGTCAAGCCTAGTCAATGATTGGATAGGGAGAAAGTCTTGATGATAGTTAGTTTTCGGAGATTGTTGATAGTTGTAAGAAACTTGAGGGGCTTGATCTTCTTAATAACTATCATAAAGTCAATCCTTTTATTAAGGAAGAGGCTAGACAGGAAGGTAGGTCTTGAAATTTTTCTACTGAGATTTTGTATATGATCCTTTGTGTTTGAAAATAAGTATGTCAAAAAAAAGATATGGATTTAAAAATACTTAAAAAAAAACTTGACTCTATTAAGAGCCAATACTGATAGACTGAATTATAAACAAATTTAAATAATCTTAAATTTTTGACACTCACAAAAAAAAAATCACAAAGTCCCCAGAATGGATTCAGTTGGAGTACATTTATAGTGTAATCAAGAACGTTTTACCACAAGTTATCAAGGATGGAGCTAATGAGGAGAAAGGATAAGTTGCTAGACTTGTACGTCATTTAAATATATTTAAAATAGTCTTCATTTATCGGTGCGATGGCTGTCTCTGATCTTGTCAAAACTACTCTTGGTCCTAGAGGTATGGACAAGATTCTTGTACCTGTGTCAGCTGGTCCCAAAAACAAACATATTAATGTTACTAATGATGGAGCCACTATTCTACGATCTATGCATGTTGATAACCCAGCTGCTAAAATTCTTATCGATATCTCCAAGACTCAGGACGAGGAAGTTGGAGATGGAACTACAACTGTGGCTGTCCTGGCTGGAGAGCTTCTGAGAGAAGGATAAAAACTGATTCATATGAAAATCCATCCCCAAACCATCATCAAGGGCTGGAGAATGGCTCGTGATGCAGCTAAGTAAAAATTAAAATCAATTGCTCGGGATAATTCTAGCGATCAATAAAAATTCAAAAATGATCTTATCAATATTGCTAAAACCACCCTGAGTTCCAAGCTTCTAACCCAAGATAAACAACATTTTGCATAGCTCGCTGTATAAGCAGTTCTCAGGTTAAAAGGATCGACTAACCTTTCTTATATTCAAGTTATCAAGAAACTCGGCGGATCCATCAAAGAGTCTTTCCTATGCGACGGTCTTATCCTTGAAAAACAGATTTCAATTGGATGTCTTAGGTCACTAAAGAACTGCAGAATCCTTGCTTCAAACACTCCGATGGATTATGATAAGGTCAAGATCTATGGGACAAGAGTCAGGGTAGAGTCGCTGGAGAAAGTTGAATAAATTTCTGAGGCAGAAAAGGTAAAAATGAAGTAAAAATGTGAAAAGATCGCCGCATATGAGCCTAACGTCTACATAAACAGACAACTAATCTACGATTATCCTGAACAACTTCTCGTTGAAAAAGGTATAATGGTTATCGAGCATGCCGATTTTGAAGGAATTGAAAGGATTTCTGCTGCTCTTGGTGCTGAGATAATTTCGACTTTCGATAACCCAGAGAGGAAGGAGTAGGTGCTTGGAACCTGCGATTCCATCGAGTAGATGTTAATTGGCGAGGATAAGGTGATCAAATTTTCCGGTTGTAAGAGAAACTAGGCTTGTACTATAGTCCTGAGAGGATCTAGTAACCATATTCTTGATGAGGCTGAAAGATCACTTCATGATGCTTTGTGTGTTTTAGTTCAGACAGTCAAGAATAAGCAGGTTATTTATGGAGGAGGTAATTCTGAAATTCAGATGGCAAATGAATGTTAAAAACTTGCTAAAACTGTCAGAGGAAAGGAAGCTCTTGCTATCTAGGCATTTGCTAAAGCTTTGAGGCAGCTTCCTATTGCCATTGCTGAGAATGCGGGTTTTGATGCCAATGAAATTATTCATGATTTGGAAATCTAGCTTAAGGAGAACCCAGATGCTGGAATCAATATATAAACTGGAAATGTTGACTCCATGGAAAAACTTTCTATTACTGTAAATTTCTATCTAATTTAGGAATGTTTCCGATCCAAGGAACAAGCTCTGATTTCGGCGAGCTAGGCAGCCGAGATGATCATGAGAGTGGATGATATCATTACTTGTGCTCCAAGACCGAGAAAATAGCCAAAGTTGCACTGAGCAATGATTTATGTTGGATAACTTTCAGTGGAGAGTATAAGAGAAATATTTATCCTTATTTTTATCGCTCTTTTTAAACTATTTAATATTTAATTAACAAAAATACTCTGATCATATGAGTGTTCTCTTCTATAGCAACATAGGTTCTCCTGACACCATTTCCATCCTCGTCACGGCGATATTTGCGTAAAAGCAACTTTAAAAAGAGGCGTCAAAGAGAGTGGAAAGCGTAGCTTTAAAAACTGATCAAGGGATTCTTAAAGGGGCTCAAACAATATCTAAATTCATAGCGTATGGACATAAAATAGCGGGAGTTGGTCATAACTAGCAAACCTAGATCAATCAGTGGTTCTAATTCTTCAACATTGAGTTGTACCCCGTGCTTAATCAAATTCGCTCAAATATCCTTGGAGTCAGTAAGAGCAGGTAGAAATTCTAGTACTCTCAGGCATAGATGGGTAAAGTTTTGAAAATTATGGATGAGTATCTCGGCAGGAGGACATTTTTTGTTGGGGATTCTGTTTCTATCTTTGACATCCATCTCGCAGTTCAACTCTAGATCATATTTCGCTTAATATTGACATAGTAACTAAGAAAAAAGTATAAACATATTGTGAGATGGTTCAGTTTTATGAGAGATCTTGAGCCGTTCAAGGTACAAATGGGGAGAATGATTCTTTGTGGAAAATAACCTTTTCAAGTTTAATTCTAGGAAATTATTGAAGTTCAGTAGAAACTAAAATAGCAGTCTAATGCGGGATAAAAGTAGGAGTAGACTAGAGAAGCTCATGAGCTTGATCTTGATAAATTCAAGAGAGCTTTTGTAAACTCATAGACCTAGGAGAAGAAAAGTATTCTGGACTAAATGCTGGACACGATAGATTTGAACAAATGGAGTTTTTGGAAAATTCATTACCAAAAGGATGTTACCTAGGGTAAGGTTGATTATTTGACTAAAAATCTAGCCTATGGAGCTATGAAAAGGTTGTAAGGTCTTAACAAGAAAGCTTTTGGCAGCTGGGGTGTTTATGGAACACCCGGAAACTTCTAGATCAGAGGGGTGATGATGTGGAAGGGACTATAAATGGTCGAGGAATGGAAAAGTCACCCTTCTTTCGCGTACTATCTGTTTGACAAGTTGGATTCAAGGAAGAAAGAAGACAGATAAATCATACAACAATACTGGATGAGGATGTAAGTCGCAGAAGACTTGCAATTTTATGACTGCAAATATTTGTTATGATTTCTTATTTTTTATGTATGATATTGATTGGTTTGATACAAAAAATCAGTGTGGCACCGATCATTGATTGCTCAGTAAGATCAAGCTTCTGTCAAGCTTGTCGTGGATCACAATTCAGTAACTTATAGTTCTGTTCGAATTTTTTGAATTTTGACCATGGCGCTATCATCACCTATCTGAATCATTTCTTAATTTCTTGATTGTTCAGCCTAAGGTTAAACAGAAGAGTATTTCTTTCGATAGAGGCGAATGCCGATGATCATTCCAACAACTTTATTATCTCAAAAATAATTACCTAGAATAGCAACTGAGGGTACAACAATGCCGACTATCAATCCGACATTGGTTCCGGTTCCTCCTTATTCAATTTAGGAAATTAAATCAGGTGGAGGAGGAGGGGGAGGGGGAGGGTCTCCTCCATTTACATCAACAGCTGAACTTAGAACTTAGACTCCTTCAATAGATACTCCCTAAGCAAAGGCGGTCTGCAATCCATCGTATGCTTGTGAGGTCGAATCAGAATTGGTTTAGTCCTGTATAAGAATACCCTCAATTTGTGTTGAACCACTAATGATAGAATCAAATGCAACATCGTGAATGCTGGCTCCAGTCTTCTCAGCAATATAGTATAGAATAGTACTATAAGTCGACCAGAAATCATCAATGTTGACATTGATAACGATAGCGAACTCGAAATTATAGTCGGAGACGCATCTCCAACCTCTCATGTGGTATCCTGGTATGCAACTAGTGCATTTATTTGCTCTTTTGCTGCATGTATAACACGGAGTTTCACAAGGATGACAGAGGGCGTTTGAGACTGCTGGGACTGGAGTTTATACAAGTGTGTATCCCTGAAGACAAGACCGGCAAAGATCATTATTATTGCATTCTTTGCAGCCTTATGGACAACTGTCGCATTACCTTGTGTCAGTATTCAAAAAATGTCCACTAAAACAGGATGTACACACACTAGGAGTATCAGGGTTGCATCTTGCGCAGTTACCAAAACACTATTCGCAGATCCCTTGAAGTAAAGTCCGTCCTCTTGGGCAATAGCTGCATCCCCCTTAGCAAGTTAGTATCGGAGAACAGTCAAAGGTTCCAGCGTTATATTCATACCCTTCAACACAAGATCTGCAAGAATCCGGATCTTCTGTATCACATGTAGCGCAGGGAATATTGCATTTTTGTGAGCACAAAAAATTGCTTACCCAATAATCATCCTCACACTAATAACAAGCGACACTGTCGTCAACAACTGAACATTTTCTACAATTTAAAGGACAGGGAACACAAGACTGATCCTTGATGGTCATCTGATCTCCGCAGTCCAAGCATACAGAAGGATTACCCGGCGAGCATTACCTGCAATCAGACATGCAGGGAACACATTGATTAGTACTATTAGTAGTATACCCTTTATCACATTTTGTGCAGTTAGTCGGTGAAGAACAAGTAGTGCAGTTACTCGAGCAGTCCATATTGCATCTTCCGGGGTCACCGGTTTTTCTATAAGGACAAGTTTCACAATAGTTTACATTATCTGATCTGCAAGTATTACATTCCGAGTTACATGAAAGGCAATCTGTTCCGTCTAAGTGAGTACCATCTAAACATGATTTGCAGTTTGCAGAATTGTCGGGTTAGCAGGTTGCACATGGAAATGCGCACGGTACACACTTTCCGACTTCCAACGAGAATCCATTCCTATCGCATTAAATACACACTTATGTATCTTGGGGACTGCAGGTAATACATCCTTCATCGCAAACAGCTACCTTTCCGCTTTAGGACAGTACCTGCCCATTTGTATCTTTCAGCCTAGTGCATCCAGTCTCACTACAAACTTCACAGTTCTGAGAACAGCCAATACACTAGCCATCCTCGAGATAGAAGCCTGTGTTACAGACTGTGCAAGTAGTTGGTGTTGAACAACTCGTGCATTTCGGAGCATCAACGCATTTGACGCAGACTCCTGATTGAACTACATAGAACTGTTAACACTCATTACAAGTAGTTCCATCATTCTGACAATCGTTACAGTTCGGGTCTTGGCAACTCCTAATGCATGATCCTTGAGCAAGATTGTATCCGGTGAAGCAATCTTAACATGTGGTTTTGTTTACTTAATTACATTTTAAGCAGTTTCGGATTGAACACCTGAAGCAACTCCCGTTGCTATCAGGCAACATGGAGAACTAGGGACTTATACATGTCAAGCAATTACCTCGACTGTTACAGGTGTCGCAGGGACTAACACAGATAATGCACGCTCCACCTATATTTTAATATCCTGTAAGGCAGTTTGCACAATTATCGTTGGATGAGCAATTTTTGCACCCAAAAACATTGCATGTAACACAAGATGTCATATCAGAGTTATTAAAGTATCCGCTACGGCAGCTAATGCATGTCCTTGTATCAGATGAACTTACGCATTTCTGGCAATTGTAATCCTCGCAAATTATGCATTAATTTCCATTTAGACTTGGACTTCCTCGCGTGCAATTTTTGCAGACTAGAGACTTTGAACACGCAATGCAAGAATCAATCCTGCAATCCATGCAGAATCCACTACGGCCAGTTGAAGTATGAGCAATTAAATCATAACCGTCTTCACATCCTCTGCAAGAATTTTTCACCACGCAGTTAAGGCAACCAGGAAGTGAACATTCTACGCAACCATTTTGGGTAAAACTTTAGTTTTATAGACAACCGCAAGTTCCATTAATTAAAGTAAATCTCACGCCACATTCGAGGCATTCATTGGAAAAACTGCTGTCACCGATGTCACTGCTGTTACTGCTGTCACCGATGTCACTGCTGTTACTGCTGCCGCCGATGTCACTGCTGTTACTGCTGCCGCCGATGTCACTGCTGTTACTGCTGCCGCCGATGTCACTGCTGTTGCATCGCAGGCAGCCCAGTATTGAACATTCAGCTTGTAGTCTTCGAGTTTCCATGGCTTCTATCGGGTTCATTCGAATATTTGAAGGACGGCACCCTTTCGAATCTGGAGCTATAACATACCCATCTTCACAAGAGCTACAAAGTCCCTACTCCGTATACTCCATGCAGTGAGCTACCCTTTCTGATTCTTCGGAGCACTGAGAGTAGCCGATGAGGCTTATCAGCGTCGTGAGAAACAAGGCTAATTTCATTCTATGTTTGAAAATTTTGACTGTATTCTTCCGTTTTCTATAATTTAAGTTCGGAATGCGTAATAAAAATTATTCACTGAAGGAAGCAATCATAATAAAAGATACGATACTTAACTGAATTGCATCTCAAAGAGGTAATTTTTTTGTGATTATCAGTCTTTTTTTTTAATCGAATATTTTTTTATTAAGGGGGGGGGAATGGTGATGTTAAAGAATTTCTATTGGTTTTTTTGAAAAGAAAACTTACTTTACTAAGGAATGCATGAGTAGTAGCAAAGCAGTCATCGAAAAAGTGAGTGTGTTATCAAAGGATTCGATTAATATCAGATGAACGAAACATTTCCAATTTCGAAAGCTCGACTGCTCTATCGATATTGTTTTTCATATTAAATCACGAGATGCCATAGCAAAATATTTTTTAGTGATAAAGTTGAAAAGGGAAAAAAAAATTTTTTTTCTTTAACAAATTTTTGTAAAGACTGTTCTGAACAGTCCAATGATTATGTATGTATATATGTATTAAATCACGAGATATCTCTAATTTCGAAAACTTGACTTGTTTTACCGATATGGTTTTCTATTATTTCCGAACTTATAAACTTCGTTTTGACAGTTGAAAAAGATTATTTAAAGAAAGAAAATGATATCAGTCTCTAGGATGACAACCCTTGTTTTTCTGCTGATCGAAACGGGATTAGTAGTATCTTTTGTGTAAGCATTACATTTAGATTCGAACAAAGATCACAACTACTGGTTTCACAAGGACCATCCAAAATATCATAATGGAGATGATAAACAATGGGATTACTGTGATTATAAATGTTTGTATCTCTAAAACTAGAGCAAGGATAAGGATTTTGTTGTTATAACCTTTACTGCTCCCTTGAAATAGGTTTTTTCGGCATGTTATGTGAAAATTGGAGAGGACTACACTCTTTGGAACAGGGTTATCGACAATCGTTTTTTCAAGGAGGTCTGTGGAACTGATTATAAGGACTGGCTTAGACTTGGATAGTTTGATGTCCAAGGGGTCTATGGGTATGGAATCGGTACTCCTCTGGAGTAGAAGTAAATCTATTGATTTTTCTTATTTATT
>JAOWAT010305508.1:0-35611 GCA_028571025.1 Longipedia americana
CAATTTGAGTATGTACAACATACAAAACGAGGGAATGCAGTAAGTGATTAAAAAGAATAGTTGGTCGGATCTGGAGGAGATTAATCTCAGTATTTTTCGACTAATTTAGACAAAAATATGCTTACATCTTCCGCAGTTGCAAATATTAACGTCTGTCCTTGGAAAAATTTGAGGAGAATATCTTTGAGTGATAACAAAATTGGAGCTACAGGCATGAATTATCTTGTTCGATGCGACTGGCCATTGTTGGAATACATCGGGCTCACTAACAATTAAATAAAGGAATAAGGTGCAAAACTTATAGCGCAAAAAAGTAATTGGCCGAATTTAACCGCAATTAATCTTAGTAATTTGAAAATATATTTTTCCAGACTATAACTTTATTGGAAACAATGGGTTTCGATATTTAACAACTGTAAAATGGAGTAAACTGAGAAACATTAATCTCAGTAAAAATAAACTAGATTCTAATGCCATGTACCATTTGAAAAATGCCGAGTGGGAAAATCTAGAGAAACTGAGTCTGAACTAAAATAGAATTGGTCAAGGTAAATATAAATCATCAAGCAAGACGGAAATAAATATACCGACAAAGGGTGCGTGTACCTTACTCAAATTCGGTCCCAAAAAATTCAATAACTATGCATTTGTAACATATACTCCGTTATATCTTAGATGGAAACTGTGTATCATTCAACGGAATCAAACTTATAATGGGGTCGGGCATCTTGGTAGACAACTGTTTTCTAGGTAGCAAGCAAAATTATTTAGAGCTTATTCGAAATTAGTTTACCTACCCAGAGATAAAGGAGTATCTGACTTTGTACAAAAGATTTTGCAACCCTTTTGGAAACTGATTGCTGAAAAATGCTTTGAATATGAAAATATCAGTTTCTATGAAGAGACATAATTTATTTTAATTTTTGTTAGAATCTGGGTTCATAGTCTCTAAAGTATTAAGGTTTCATTGTTAACGTAGATTACGATTCCAAATCCATATTTTAGGCACTTTTCTTGTTAATTATAGATTTTTCTTAGTGGGGATGCTGTTCCTACTTGGTTTATACAGAGTATGACCCGCAAAAACTCACTTTCTATCCAAATTAGCATTGGGCAGTTGCATAAATGTTAAGTTTGTCCGAATTTTTGGCAATTAGTTCTGACTCATTACAGCAGAAGAAGTACTCTTCATCTAACTAATCTATGGAGCAACTGTGAGACTGGTCATCTTTTAAAGATATTTCTGCCACTCTATTCATGCACCTTGCTTCTTCATCTTGCAGTCTGTTGATTTATTTTCTCACTTACATGATTTGTTTGTAATAGTGGTGTCTTTCTTACTCAGGGTCTTCGAATTTAACTTATTTTGCGTTCTTTCTTTTCCCTTTGTTTTTTCCAAAGTTTAACTGCAGTTGAGAAGGATCAGTTTCTGTAATTTGCTTAATATTTTTCTTAGGCGGCATTTAATCATTTATAATTGAATTCTGACTCGAAATAGATTGGTTAAAAGGTCAGTGAGTCTGATAGGGTTCAGTTTTGACCTATTTTTATTCCACACTTTAAAAAGGTGTAATTGCCGTTTTTGCATTAGTTCAGATAAGATTAATGACGTTGTTTTTGAATTTAGGAGAAAGAACCGAAGATAAGTCTTTGATTTGAAAATTTGATTCTGGTAATAAGCAAGGAGGTTGAGTAAAAATAGGTGATTAAAATGGATAGGTTTGATTATAAATTTAGTACATAAAAATTCTTAAAGGGTCAGAAAACATGTCAGGCTTAACGCCTTAGGAGCTGTTATAAAAGAAGCAGCATTATTTACGAGACAATATTCCAGAAAACCTGCATGAAGACTTTGGGTAATTCTGTCTTTCCGAAGTTGGCAATATCGACATTAACTCCTGGCAATTGAGCTACATCGAAGAAGTATTTTGCTTACTCTAACATAGTTAGTAGCCAAATTTTTTCAATAGAGGTAGATGTAAAATCGCTAAATGATGTAATCAAATCCCCACTAGCAATCCTACTACGACTATCAAACTGCTAATGCTCATTAGGTCAAAAATATCTCCGAAAGCATCAGAAAAAACAACAATCAAATCCTACCCCCCAGTCTCACCAACTAATTCACATAACCAAAAATACCATCCTCCGAACCCAAAGTCAATGTCCTTAAGTAAAAACCCCGATAGCCATAACCCAAACAATAACCAAAACACCAATTCGAAAAAACTGACTCAAAACCAAAGACAAAACCCAAATAGTCAGCGGTCGACCTTCTAGATTTTGCATTCGAAGATACCTCGCCTAAAAAAAGTAATAAGAATATTCCTTCATCGCCAATGTCAAAAAACAGTATTAATGAAAAGGACAATTTTTAGTTAAATTACCGTACACAACAATATAACACTAACACCCAAAATAGCAACGCATTTTTTGATAGTGTAAACTTCTGGGCAGTTCCAGGGACTGGCAGTCAAAATGTACAACCCAAAAACTCTAACACAAGTTAAAGTAGTTCATCTTTTGGGTATCTCGAACACGATCCGTTCGACGACTTTATTAATTCCTCGAGAACATAGCCAAAGAAAGCAGGAACTGAACAGATTCCAACTAACCAAAAAAACGAAAAACTAGGGGATAATTTTCAAGATTTTTTAGCAATAACAAAAAACAATGAAACAAAAAGATAGTCTCCATATCTCAAGAAAAACAATATCGAAGTTGTCTAAGGTGAAAAAACTCGCTCCAAAAGTCAAATAAAGATAAAGTCGATTAAAGATATTAAGCCAGAAAAATCCGAAAGAGAAATTCCTAGGAATAAGGTTAAATATTAAGGAACAACCATTTTTAAGCAACCATTTACCGATAGTGTGAAATGCTTTCAATCTAGCGTTAGACTGGCTCTATCCGACCCGAACTTATCGGTTTCCATTCAGAAGCATGAAATCATCACTCGAAGTTTTTTCATGCCTGATTACGTCATGTATACCTTGAAGATTTTGCCGGGTGACTTTTAATGTAAAAGAAACTATTAAGACTTCTCTAAGCTAAGAAACACATTTGAAAGAGTGTACCCTGGAATGCATCTACCTTACTTGGATACTGGTAGCTGGTTTTCGTCAACTAACGATGATTTTATTAAAAAACAGAAGGTGATGCTTGAGTTTTTCATGGCAGATATTATTTCTAACCCTGAACTACGAAATTCGAGAATTTTTGAGGACTTCCTCACATTTAAAGAGCATAAAAGAATAAAGAGAAAGTTTGAATAATATGATAAAATTGGAAAATTAGGTGGAATAGAAGATATTTGCCTTTTATAGGGAAAAGTTGACGTGAAACTTACTGAGGAACAGAGAATTTATTAGTAGAAACTGTCAAAATACATATAGAATACTGAGTATTATTTGGATAAGCAGAAAAAGCTGTCTGAAACATTGGCCTACCAATACGAACAAATAATCAGAACAATCGGTTCTTTGGAAGAAGTTGCGAAAGAACTTTAGAAAGAAACCAAGGACTTTAATTCGAGGGTGACTATTAACTAGATTGGAAACCTTGAAAATGTTTACACGATGATGCAAAAAATATATAGGTAGTCCTACATTCAGAACAAGTTCTAAATGGATTTGCTCAACAAAAAGATTCTCCCCTTTCTACAGTATGAAAGATAAAATCTGGAACCTCTCAAGGATCTTTTATACACCAGAAATACCTTGACCAAGAGATATCTTAAGAGAATTTAGTATTAAGATCCCGAATCCACACAGCCGTATGTCAGTGAAAAGCTCAAATACTATAAAACTGGCGTTCTCTAAGAAAGCAAAAATATTTTTGTGTTCAAGTATCAGGTCGGGTTTATCAATAATCAAGTTTGCAACGAATCCCAAAGAATATTTGAGTTAATGGGGTTCAAGATTTAAAAAAAATGGCGATATGTCTCCAAGAAGTACCTGGATAGACTCAATCAAAGCACCAATTTCTGGAAAATTATAGGGAATGTTTAAGGGTGATCAATTGGCTACGCATTTATTTCTCTGATTTTATGCTGATCTAAAGAAATCGGGATCACGATTAATAGTTTTCGAGAATTTTTTATCCGAATGGGACTATGGTTTAGACTTTGGTGACCAAGTCGCTAACGATTCTCCTGATTTAAGCCTCTTCTTTGATTTTATTGATGGCATTATTTCTCGAATGCTCAGCGGATGCGATGCATCTTTTGTGTAAGTATTTCAAGAAATCGTTGAGTTAAACTTCCTTCATCATTGATCTAGCTTTTAATCGAATTGTTACTAGTATATGTGATTTCGCTATAGAGTTTGTTCATTCTAGAAAATTTTACTGATAAATCTATTAATATCTTTGAATTCTAGACGGGCATTTATTTCTACTGGATCTGTGCTGTTTTTTACTATAAGAACTTTCGGGAGAGCCCTGTAGAAACTGTCCAAAAAGAAAAAAAACTATTCCCTCGTTATTCGGCCCGTGCTTTAAAAACCGAATATGTCGACAACAGTTTTGAGGAAAATCTCGTAAGAACCCTTTGAAAGGAATAACAAAATGGAGTAAACTTCAGACGCATCGATTTTTCCTGAGTTTAGTCAGTTAATTTACCCATTGCCCGACGATCAAAAGCCTTGAATATCTGTTTCAATAACGTTCGATTTTTAGATATAGAGTCCATAGCATCAACATTTGGGAAGAAAAGTGGGAGGGGGGACGATTTGTTCTTCGAGAGTTTGTTAGTAACTTGCTTGAATGTTTACAAATACCCTACTTTTATTGTTTCAATTTACATCCGCCACAAAGAGTGGTGAGTGGTTAAATAATGCAAGAAGGTTCATTGAGTTTCTTATAGTACTTATCAGTGTAAAAGGAGTGATTTTTCAGTTTAAGTTGATCTTTGGTGCTCTGTAGCATCAGTTGCCAATTATTATACTGTATATATCACGGGCCCTAAATATTATAAGCCATTTAAAATATTTTCAAAAAAAATAGTTTTTTCGCACAAACAGACGCTCATGGTTAGGAGAATCCCCCTATAAGAGGTTATCAGTGAAAACACTCAATTAGGATTTGACCGTTCTTTGATATAAATCGCCTACGCGAATGTAGATGGAGACGCCGATCGAATCATTGATGAGATCTTCAAGCTTCAATCCCAATCATCGCAATTTCCCACAGTAACATCGTTGTCTAAAATAGAAACCTGCCAATACTGGAGATGAAGATGCGCAATTAAGTCAGGCCATTTAGGCATCGATGAACGATGCGAGAGATAAAAAAATAGTTCTCTAACCCCTAAACCCATAGCAGAGAATTCGTAAATCTGGAGTTCCGGTTGGACTCAAAAATATAGGAAACAGTAACTTCCCGTTTTATTTAGCCTGCTATTTCAACTCACTTTTACAAGCGTATTTTCAAAATTGGACCTTTGTAAAAGAAGTCCTTCACTATTAGGTTCCCGAAAAGTACCAACCAAGGCCAGACGCTGAACAAAAAAAGATAAATGCTTAAGATTTCGAATTAAAAAGAAAACAGGCCAGTTGCAAGTTAGTGGGAAATCTGAAGCTACTCTTTGCTTCAATGATAGCATCTGATAGAAAATACATCGACCCTACCGATGTAATTACCTCGATAGTTGATGACTATGGAAACTAATTGCCCGTTGGCGATCAGAAGGACATTGGGGAATTTAATTTGGTTTTTCTGTCCAGAATAGACGAGGGGCTAAGTTTAGCAAAGAAATAGAGAAGAATGGACGAGTAAAATCTGTTTTAAGGGTCCAAAGGCGACAACAACTAGGATAGTGGCTCGAGGATTAATGTGTTCAAAGAAGGCTAGTTGAGTTAGTCCTCTCTCCTGAAGAGATCCAGCATCAGACTAGATGAATAGTCAGTTATTGCTAAACAATTTTTCGGAAGGATGCATAATAGCTACGAAAATACCAAATAAAACGTACCTTAAGTGTAATCAAGATTCATATAGCTTAAGACGAGTTGTTCAGTTTGCTGTTCCTAAACGTCAAATACAAGTAAATGTACAGAGCCTGTTAATAGGTAGCAATTTCACACATTGATGACTATCGAAATGAAAAAGGCGAGGTTGTTGGAGTCTAAAAACAAAGCTGGATTAATTAAGCTCCAAAGACCTTGTTCTTCCAGATCGACAGAGTGTCTTTTAATAAGGAGAAATGCATGCTTGAAAAGACCAATTCCCCCTTTGATTTCCCGAAAATATTTTATGTCGACCCCTTCCTGCTTAGGAATAAATAAAAGGCCTTAGTCATTCAAAAAACCGTTAGAAAACTCAGATAAGAAAAAGAAAAATATGAAAGTGCTTTAAGAGATTTGTAGAGCTTTGGATAAAAAGGAATCAATCTCCTTGATCTACTTACCCATACGTCTGAGTTTCTAACGCGCCAGAACAGTACTATGGACATGGAAAACTAAACTTAAAACCCAGTCTTCTTTTCCAACCTAAAAAACTAAATTAAACCTGACCATATTGCTATACTTTCGAAATACAAGAACTCAGTGTCTTAAAGGATCAACAAATATCATAAGCAAATCTAAGAAATTGAGAAGGAAATCTAAAAACAATACGCATCAATCAGAAGTGTGCCTTACTACTTATACTCAATTCTGATTCACTAAGGAAGCGCTGATAGCGGTCATTACTACAGCTACATCTACGATTTTTAGAGTAAGGTATGGAAAAAATACAATGATATCAATATTTCAGAATAGGTTGAAGAACAAGTTATTAAGGAGGCCAAAGGACTGAATTTCACATCCGGATACTATTTGGTTTATGCTCAAAAAGAGGTTTTGCACCCATAATCTACGAAAGGAGCTATGAAAACTTGGAAAATGTCTTCGGACTAAGATTATATGAACGATTATTTCTCGTCGTTCCTAAGCAATGACCTTAGAAATAAAGTCAGGACTGACAATCAAAATCTGTACCTAGAGATTTAACAGCATAAAATGAGAGGCTATGTTGATAGAGTCTTTGATTCATACGTGAAAAAATTTTAAACTTGCAATGAGATTTTTAGAAAAACCAAGACTGACAAGAAAAAGAATATTCCGCCAAATCTAACCAGTTTTCCTATTTATGTAAAGTCCATTGCCAGTGACGACTAGTACAAAAGTGTCCTAATTGAAAACTCTATTCAAGATTTCGGCCCAAAGGACTAAAATCCCGTCTTTATTGATCTTCTTCAGAAAAAGTTTACGAATCTATCCGATTTTAAGAAGCCCAAGTCTCTCCAAGGATCCAAACCCGAATTGGTGTCAAATTTTATGAGTAATGTCTATAGAGCAGTTGCGTCTCAAAAACTATATTTTGCTGTAAAAGAGTCTCAGTATGACGGAATTCTTGGACTTCTTCGGGAACTTAAAAGCTCTCCTCCAGGAGAATATTTTTAATGGGCTGGAAGTCTGGTTGCTAAAACTTTAGTTGTTACATTGTTACTCGAAGCTTAACAGAATGTAAAGGAGAAGAGCAAAATTGGTGTAGAGAGATTAAGGCTACTATTGGTGTTGCTATTTAACTTTATAAACATGGAATAGGAAAAGAATTTGGTCTTGAATTGTATATATTGGATAACGTAAATCGCAATGGACATGACTGAAGCTCAACAGGTTGAAGCTCAAAAGATCGCGTCAATTATAGGCGAAAAAAAGTATAATCAAGAGTACAAGTAGCTTTTGGAAAACAAAATTAACGAAGTAAATATTTTTTAATCCTAGACTATTGTTTCAGAGCTGAAAAGTGGGATCGAAATTGCTGATGCCATGTGGAATCTGAGTCGGAAGGAGAATACCTTTGTTGATGAGATGATTCAAGCGAGAAACTCAACGACAGGCAAAATGAAATTGGCTAACGATCTGTATAGGGATATGAAGAGGTAAGGCTATCCTCTGAAAAAAGAAGAAAGAGAAAAAGTTAAAAACCAACCACCCGAGAAAAATTGAGTAAATACTTACATCTGTGTGTTTATTGCTCATAATATAAACAAAAAATATAGACCTTAGTGTAGCTGTCAGTTTTGCCTTCTTTTTTATTACCTCACGAGTTTAATCATGTTGTCAAGTATGCTTTTGAGTTATAAATTTTCGTTTTTGAGTTCCCTAAATCTTCCTTTCCAAGATTTCCCAGTATTTATGCATTTATTACTAATGTCTAAAACATTGACATCTATGGATTGCTTTGTAACATCTTTCAAAAAATTATGGCTGGAGTGGAAAAGTTCGCAGATCTAAGAAAGAATTTCATTTAATGCCTACTAAAGGTCTCTTGCGTACATTTTAATGTCGTTAATAAAAGCTTGTTGTTCTTTGATTATTGTGAGAAGTGGTTCTTTTTTGCATTCTGATTTAGATTAACGTTTGCGTTTTGTTAATTTTAGTGTATCCTTGGCCTATTGGGCAATGCTTTAAAAATTCGATGTGAGAAGGGCGAAATCTGAGGTTTCCATTTCAATGATTTGACCCAATTAATTTATCCATTCCGCCTGTTTTTCTTCCAAGGCAAAGAGTTATGCACATGTGATATCTTTTTCAACCGAGAAAGGCTGGATAAATTTTGACTCTCGTATGAGCTTGTTTTCCTTCTAGACGGTCCTATTGAGTTTTTCGGATGATCTATTGGCAAGAGTATTACCTCTGTTGATGGTAGTTTGACTAAGATTGTTTTGTCTTTACTTGGACTTTTTTAATTAGGAGCCGCTTGTACTCCTTCGCATTTTAGAAGCTCGTGGATCAGTAATTTTATTGTTTCCCTGGTAACTAAAACTCTTTCTAGAATGGTTATGATTCGAATAATTTTGAATTTCCAATTTTCGCTGAAGTTCTCTTTCTAGAAATTCATTACGGGTTTTTAGCTGCTAAATCTACAGCTGATACTGGCATTGCAATCTAGTCTACAAGTCTTTGAGAGCTTCTTCCTTGCTGTTCTTTTAAACTTAGAGCTAAGTAATCACATATGACGTTACTTCTATTTTCAGGAGTTCAATCAGATCAGTTGCTTTTCCAAGCGCAGTTTACTTAATTTCATTCTCTCTCAGCAGATCTTCTATAGTGCACTAGGAATCCTGATGTTCAATGGTTTCGTAGTTATCTGAGGGATTATTTTATAACATCTTGAATTTGATTATTATCCCTTTTAAAATTAAATTTTATCGTATAGATACTTCCCATCAACGGCATCCCAATTAAAATATCAACTATTTACTTCATTATTATAATTCGTCCTGCCGAACATTTTTCATTTTTTGCTTCTGGCTTTTACAACTCCCAATCGTGCATATTAAGATCCTCAAAGATGGGAAAGATTGCTATAATACTGTACCCAAGGAGAGAATAGTAACAGGGGCGTATAGCATAGTGGTAGTGCATGGGATTTCGGGTCCTAAGACATGGGTTCGATTCCCATTATGCTCGGTTTTTTAATATTCAAATAAAAACCATTTTAGTATAGAAATCAATTTTTGCTGCCTAAGGATACCAAATCTCGACAATTGAAGTTAATGAATATTTAAAATTGGAATAATCTAAAATCGGTTTCGAGGGTTTCACTGATTTTGTGAGAATCGAGGATGCACCATATCTCTCATTCTATTAAACTTAGCTTCAGACTATTTCTGATTTGTTTCCATTTGCTGGAGAAATTCTGTTGCTTCAGTGCTAAAACTCGTATTTACACTTGGACTAACAGATTTGCGGTGAATATTAGCAGTTTTAGATAATACTTTTATCATGCTGAATAAAATACTGGTTACCAGTAGCTTTCTATTATATTTTTCTTATTAAAGAGTCTTTTATCGATTTTCCTCAACACGCTCATTTTAATTCGTAAAGATTCGTTAAAAGAATGCACTTTTAAAGTATTAAAGTGATAAATAATACGATTACTGATCGTTCTTTGCAAAGAAAGAAGGAGTTGTTTTATTTTAGATTACTTCTGGATTTTGTTGAAAGCTCGTTTTTTGAGCATTTTTTCGTATATTGCAGTAAATTTTTAGATGCATGAAAGGTTTTTCGTATAGGCCTTAATAGCTTGGAAGCATTCAGCTTGCTCATGATTCATTCTTACCAGGAGAGAGACTATATTATTAACACCTTATATAAGATATTTACTAGCTTGAATAGTCAATACTGTGTCCATTTTACGAGTTATTGGAGAATTTCTAACGATCTATTTCCGTTATTCTCGATTTTTGAATTCGAAACGTAGGGTTCGAAAAACTTATCTCTTCCTGATGCGTATTTATCTTGCGACAAAAGATGAAAATACACTGCACACCAATGCAATAGTTTTTTATCCTTCAGCCACGTGCTGTTCTTAGATCATAAGTATCTTAAGTAAACAAAAACATGAGTAGTATCGACTTGTTATTAACTTTTGAATTTTGTTTTCGAATTTTATGACTGAGACTTAAAAAGCATGGAGTTTGATGTTGGATTTTGATTCTCTGTCCATGACACCCTTGAGAGACTCAATATGTTTATGCCTTTCCTTCTCCGAAAGAGAATTTTCGGTCCTTTGAACGTTCTTTGAAGACAGAGTACTCGCAAGCTACTGGTATAAACTAAATCGCGAATAATCTTTCAACTGGTAAAGAGCGCATGCCTTGTATGTGGTTGTTTTCAATGAGAAAGTGGAACTAAGTTTGTTAGATCCGCATTGAACCTATAAAACTCTACGTGAACAATTTTGCGAATTAATCTATCTGCCTAGCTATTTGGTTTGCTGCAAATACCGATTGTTCAGTGCAGAGACTTGTATTTTGGTAAAAGCAGGTCGAAGTTTACTCAGCAAGTTGGCCTGAAGAATAGAACACACTTTTCTGGTCGAATTTCGATTTTGACAGATGCAGTTGCCATCAATTGAACCTAATTTGGTGTCTTCAATGCTTGTACTTAGATATTTGATGTAGTCGACAATTCTTTTTTTGATGATAGTCTTCAGAGTCGCCAGTAACAGTTTTGTAGCGATATCCTTATCTACATTTATGTTGAAACTCATTCTGGTGTTTCCAAGTTGATGTAAAGTGCTCTGCTGGCTGTTAGGGTAGTTGCACGCTTCCTTTTAAATCGATACGAATCGGTAGATTGTTTCTGGTGGTTTCGATTAGTAATGTCTGACACTGTTAAAAAAATAACCCATATTTTTACGCATGCTTCTCTCAATAAAAGTTGTCAGTATTTTGAAAGTGAGTTCATATTTTAAATAGTGATCCAATGAACTAACGGGGCAGGGTTTCAATACTCGACTAGTAATGGGACTTGGTGAACGATTCCGACTCCCTACCAGTTTTTATATTCTCTGGAGATAACGATTGACTTTATCATCGGAAGTCCTGCTTGTCACTCTATCGCTTTTCATATGACGGCTGAAATTGATCGAACAATATTATAAATCAATGAATAATGAAAATGTGAACTTCTCCCATTCTAAAAGTATATTCTACGATAAGTATTATTTTTAAACGGATTAGAAGACATTATATTTTTAATCACTGTCGGGGATTACATAAAGTTTGATGAACCAATAAGGTTCTACATCGTAATACTGTCTAGTTTGCAATTCAGAATATCCAAAGTTATATTCCATGGCGAATTGCAAACACAGATTCTGCCTTGACTGTTGTCAGAGCTATATCTAAGCAAAATGTGGGTCGTTTGAAGGAATTAGGTGCATGTTTTAGGGATGTAGCAAATCACTTGACAAACGCACTCTAGTTTATGAGAGACTATCTCCAGAAATAAAATAAAAAATTAGGAAACACGATCGTATAGTTTATCTAAATGAAAACCCTCATCTCAAAAACTGTGCATACCCCGAGTGCGATGGCACTGTAAATCAAGGGGAGAAAAAAAGAGGAAGTGGTTTGGTATGCAGCTAAAATTAAAGACACATTCATTGTCGCAAGTGTTTAAAAATTGACCATTAAGGATAATGTAGATTTTAGGAGGATGAAGAGTTTCTTAAGCTCAGTCTAAGGAAGTGCCCAAAATGCTCGATTTGGGTAGAAAAAGTGAAAGGATGTCAATATATCGGTTGCAAATGTGGGACATCATTTTGTTATACTTGTGGAGCTGAATTTTCAAAGGATCCTTGTCGTAGGAAGACACTCTGGGAGCAATAGGCGATCACTCGCTAGTTACTCAAAGGAATAAAGATTGCTAAGCCAATTAAGTTTACAGGTATTTTTCATAGTAATGATAGACTGGCTGCTTTTCATTCCTAAAATTGCACTCAAAGTCTTTTTGTTCGTTTTTTGGACGGGACTTGTGTGCATACTTCCGCTAATTGTCATTTTTGGAATCGGAGTTCCAGTGGTTTTTTTGTTTTCTCCCTTAATCATTATCTTTTCGATAAATCAAATAGACGAGAGACAGATATGCTGCTGCTCTTAGAGATGCTTTTGGAGACTGGTCTTAGTGATACTCTATCCTTTAGTAGGGTGTCTATTTACGGCGTTGATGATAACTGTGGTGCTGCTTTACCCATTCATGAGGACTTCAAACCATCACGGTATCTATGATCCATTTGATGTTGCGATAGTTTATATCGCAAATTTTTATTTAGTCGGTCTAGGATGGATTATTGCTCTATGAATGATACAAAAAAGAACGATTTTTACTGTGTTTGGCGACTCCTATATCAAGTTTACTTTTCTTTTCTTATAATTGGAAATATCAATTTTGAATAAGAATAATTGACTTTTTAGGATGGAATAGAAAATTAGCAAATAAATATTTAAAATGGATCGCTATAAGCCGGTGGAAGAATTATAGAAAAGTGGAAAGGAGCGTAACCAACTCGTAGAAGGGTAGATTCGGAGGGAAATCCAAGAAGAAACTGAGCCTGCAAACATTGTTAAACTGTATATAAAAACAGCATCCGTTAAAGCCTATGTGCTCAATGTTCCCCACAACATTTAAATTGAGGTTCTAACCGAAGCCATCAAAAACATCTCCAAAGTTCCAATCTAAAACCAGCTGCTTTACTACCACGGAAAATGCATATCCAACATTCAAAGCAAACCGGTCGAGTTCAAAAACCAAGCCATCATTCACCTCATAGACAAGACAAAAATACAGAATAGCCAGCTTTAGATCACTATCAAAAGAGTCAGAGATATCAAATAGAAAATTAGAAAAACTTATCATTTTTCAGTGAACGCGTAAACTAGGATACGCGAGTTTCTGGAATGCGATTTAAATTCTAATCATTAATTTCCTGACTTTAAAGACTTATTTTTAGTGTATGCAGGGAAAAAACTCAAAAAATAGCAAACCTTCCTTTAATAAGGAGTACAAAACGGAGCTTAGCTTTATTGCGTTCATACTGTTTAGGATCGAGTGAAAAAAACAGAAAATTCAAATCAGGAAAAATAAACTCACTTTCGCAATGCAAGTTCAAGTTAGTTACGAAAAACCAAATTGATGACGGAGTCTGCGAAACAAAAGGTGATTGAAAAGTTCGAAGATATCGACATTAGAGTTACTGACAGCGACTAAGAGGATGGATAAACAATTAAAACAAATCTAACATAGGAAATCAAGATAAAAGTATAAAATGAGAAAAATTGTCCGGAAAGGGAAGATCCAATACCGTAAGAAAAAATGGAAGCAGTGAAAACTGAAGATATTCAAAGCACTCCAAACTTCAAAAAGAAGCAAGATATCCAAATTTAAGACATTTAAGGGGACAAGCTTGCTACTAAATTTTCAATAAGCCCAAAAGCAGCTGAAAAAATTAAAAAAACTAACTCCATGGGTTCTGATCCCATTCAAATGCGCGAGCTGCCAGTTTAAGGATCTCATCATGCAAATGTTCTCTCGATATAGTAGGAAGACCTAGCTACTCAAGAATAGTTTGCCTTAAAAGATTCGCTAAAACTTGCCTAGGGATAAGAAAAAGTATCGACAACTGCAGTTCATTCTGAGCAAAAAACTGATGTAAAAGGGGAAATGAATATAATAGATTTTTTTGACACTCCATTAGCAGCAAAAGAATAGGGTAATCTCGTTTTAGAAGCACAGAACGAGATACAGAAAAATTAATAATAAAAAATGAAGTTGTAAGAAAACCTGGGGTAAAATGTGCGAAAAGAAAAAATCTGTACGAGTGGAAAAACCTTTTAGTAAATAATTGGATCTGCAAATCTTGTGAATTCCACGCAATTAATAGATTGTCCTCAATAAGGCTAGCAAAATCAAAATCTATAAAAGGAATTCGACCCATTTTTTGGGAAAATTCCAACAGTAGAAGTTGTTGATTGCTTTTAAGACGGCAATGGTAAAGCAAAATCGCATGCTGATAAAAATTCGGTGTAATAGCATGAAAATTAGAAACACAGGACCAAATAACAAGCAAAGACTAAATAAGGGACATAAACAAACCAAAAATTATCAAACTTGCTTGTCCGTAGTAACGAATTACCTATAGATTCAACAGTTCTCACAAGGGAAGAAGTTCGAAAAATTGTTGAATAGTAAATGAACACTAATAAGTCAAATGAATAAGATCTCATGGAGAATCAGCAGAACCAAATTAATGAACTACCAGTCAAATAATAGAGGCAAAAGGTTTCCTAAGCTGATCATTAGGTTTAGAAAACGGTGACTTTATAATTTTTAGAAAAATTAAAGGGTAATTGTGAAACTGCTCACAGTACTGCATTGGAATCACCAACAAATGAGGTATTTTCGTCCACAAAGAAAATAACTCAGGTTTTTCATGACCCGTAATAAAAGGCATTGTAACATCGAAACTAATCTGTTAAACTCAGCCAAGAAGAATGCCAATACTAAAGTCAAGCAAAAAATGAGAAGTAGACATCCACACAATATGCCGATAACAGATTTAACTTCCAATAAAATTCACTCAATGACAATAAACTTCAAAATCTTAATCAACAGAGTTAAATCGATGATCAGCTGGTCAAATAATAAAGGTAAAAAGCATTTTCTTAAGTTCAAGATCGTGAAGCTTAAGAAACAGTCATTCGGGATTTTTTGGAGAAGTTGAAGAACAACTGCGAAGCCACTTGCGATGCTGTATCAAATTTACCAGCGAATGAGAATTTCTCAGTTACCAAATCTCATCTTTCTGCATTGGAGGAAGAAAATGAGTCTCCAGAACAGGAGAAAGCTTAAATACCATCTTTTTAAAAGGTTTAGAACGGTGAAAATGAACTGTAGAAAAAAATTGTTCACAATTTTTTACATTAGTTGAAGACTAAATTTGAAATAAATGAAGGTCTCCCACATCATTTGAGAAAAAAGATCGATAGTGCTGAGAATGTTTCGAACTCAATATCGGAATTTCCCGAGCTATATGGCGAAGAAGAATCGATAAAAAAATAATCTGAAGTTTAAAAAGTTAAGGACGATTCCACTCACAATCACGAGAGATTAGACAGCTTATCGCTGATTAATTAGTAAGAAGAAAAGGATGGAATCAGTAGTGTAGGTGAAATAGAAAATGAGCGTAACGAAGTGAGAACTTCCTTTCATGGTGAATCTTCCACCGACAAAGTTAGTTGTCAGCAAATGGATAATAATCAGCTAAAAAACTAAACGGATAAGTCGATGAAAGGTTAGAACCTCGAAAACCCATCCAAACAGAATTAATAATCGGGAGAATAAAGATAAGACCTGCACAATAAAGTTCAGTATACTATCAAGGTTCAATCCTAAAAACCATAAATCAGCGCAGAAAATCAAAAAGCAGGATAAACTGTCGTGAAAGACGTTACAACTTTCATGGAGAAATTCTTCGTGGAGTAGTGCCAAGATGACGATAAGAAACACGGTAAATCTTTCTAATTAAATTTACTTGAAAATCTCTCAAGTTTGGGTTAAGTTTCAGACATTGGCAAACAATCACCCTCAAAAATAGACAAAAATATTTAGCCATTAAATCAAAATTAAATTTTTGATCGGACTTCCTAGTAAAGAGTAGAGGATGCAAAGCTGGAAGATTTACTATTTTCCGATACAAAGGGGGGAAATTGCCAAAAATATACTTAAAAAGTTTAAGAATGCGAAAATCAAGGAGAACTAATGAACTATATGCCTGCTTCCCAACTCGAGGACCAAAAAACTCCCGGCTGGGATTCAGTAACTGACGAAAATATCACTATCCAATAAAGTGACGATACTGTAGGATTTGTCCAGTAAAGTGGGAGTTTGAATTTTTCCGCAAAGTTTCCATCACAGTCAGAATAGAGCAAGCCTATTTTCAAAAGTGATTCTTTTGGAGTACCGTCCGATAAGTAAAAAGGCAATCGAGAAGTGTAAAGCTTGATTAAAAGTTAAATGAATTGGTACTCTTCATAGCGAAAGTAGGGATAGGGCAGCAAAAAGCATTAATCTCCGCTAAGCAAAGAAATGAAAATGTCTTTTTCTTTTAAAAAGGCCCATTCTGTAGATTTATCGGGAATCGATTTTATTTTGCCTCTAGACTACACCTTGAAGTTCCCAAGTCGAAATGAAGTTCTCAATTTCTATGATAATATTCAGATATCGAACGAAAAGTCGATAAAATCCAGTAAATCCAACAAAGAACTCGATAGCGTTGATTAGGTTGAAATTTCAAGAAGAAAAAGGTTTTCGCTGGACAATAAAGAAAACTTAAAGCATCTAAGGAACTTTAAATCAGTTAACAAGTATTCAGGCGATCGAATTAATTCGTCCTTGAAGGGAGAATCGGGAGGAAGCGAGGTAAGGTTGGATGAATCTGTCAAAAGTCAAGAATGAGAAAGAAGGCAGCAGTTCACAGATTTGCTATGATCATTAACTTTGTTATTATTCCTAGAAATGTCATAATTTTCGGTTTTTTGCATGGCGGTTATTGGAGCATGTTCTGTTTATAATATTATTACGTCATTAAATGGAAGATCAAGAAAATATCATACTGACTATGTAGTATCCTACAATGGGGAGGAAAAAAAACTCGAAAAATTTGAAAAATAATGGTAGAGCTGTCATTTCAAGTAAAATCAAAAGCTAGGGGAGACCAGTTGGATAATCGTCAGTTCTAGGCGATTTAGCGAAAATTGCTTCCAAAACACATCACTCAGGAATCAGTCAAAACAGAAATATGGTCTATATCGCCAGTGAGCCCTTCGACAAATCCGATCGTTAGACAAAGAAAAAAAAGGGAACTAGATGCTTTTTACTATGCTGTTGATGATAGCTATCTTTCTCTATATTATCACCCCTGATTGGATCATCCTATTATCACCTTCGATTGGATCATCTTCGAGGTTTCGTGTATTAGTCTGTGGCATCTTCAGTCTCTACCAGAACTTATTTTTTATTATTGTAATCTCTTTTTGCTAAAAGATCAAATGCAATGCTATAAACTCAGATTGAGTTATTCTTTATATTTTAATCGTAATTTGGAAATGAGATAGAAAAGGAGTGATTCTGAGGATATCCCGATTGAAGAAATACAGCAAAGAGTGAAGAAGTTCGCCTTCATAGTTGCTAATTTCAATTTAAAAATCAGCGAAGATTTCCATGCGAACTTTTTCTACGTCCTGACAATGATATAGACATTGCAAATTCTGTGGTATTCTTTTCACCCGAATTTAACTTTTCTGGGGAACCCCGTCATTATTGACTATGTTCGGCAAAGTATGAAGTCAGATTAACCTAGTTCTAAGCTACACTAATTTTGAGCAATTTATAATAAATGACCCAAAACTAATGTCAAGTTTCATACTCACGGGCTTTGCCTTAATACTTGTCAATGTGATTACTATAGTAATTTCTGTGGTAGTCAAAGTCAAACAATTTGAATCTGAGCTTGTGAAGATCGTGCATAAGGCGGCTGTTGTGCAATTTTTGCTAGCAAATACTATGTTTACAATTCCGCTGCTAACAATAGCAAGTATCACAATTTACTGCAACCCTAATAGCAAATATCACATTGGAAGGTAATGCTACAATACATAGCACTTGATATACTGTGCAATGGCAGGGATAATAATAATTGTGCTGATTATCGAGAGTCTTGTTTACTGGTTCATTTTTTACATAAAGAATCCGTTTTCGCGGTGTTTTCTGGCAAATCCGGATAACTTATGGAAGCTAGGAAAGCTTCTAGTTAAAGTTTTCCCGTCGATTTACTTTGTGATAGACTACTCTGGAAACCTAATAAATGTGTATATTTTTGCTTTTGCTGTTCTGATACTGGCCCATTTGATATTCTTCAGGTTTCTATCGGCACATAGCTATAACAAGAGACATTACTATTTTTTGATGATATCGTAGGTGGTGTTGACATGGTTTGCGATTAACAACGTAATAAACTTTTACTTGAACTTCCAGCCAATGGGGGGTCTGTCGTCGGTGTAATCGATATTGGTGTGTTTTTTGTTCGTGTATCTGGCGTATGTGTTGGAATAGTTTGTTTCCTAGAAGATGTTCATAGAGAATATAACGGGGGCTAAGATCAAGAAGCAGAGTGTCTAAAGGTTTGTGTTCAGCATGATCGATATGCTCTGTAACTACAATAAGTCGATGAAGTCCAAGTTGCTGGTCACAATCAAGCTATTAAATAACAAACAAACAGCTTATAGTCCCTCCATATCCTAACTATTCAGTCGCAGAGACTTGAAACCTTAGGAATAAATGAAGATCATCATGTAGTTCATGATATCCCTCATGGACTCTTTTATCGAACAGTGTCCCAATCTCACCATTCTTAAAGTCATGAAATGCCATCTGTTGTTCTAGCTGGACCAAAAACTCGCAGCCATTCACCAAATCGTCGAGTTGGAAAACGAAAAGACGAACTTTTCCGACGATTTCGTGCTATATCAGTTCAGACTCAACTACACCCTGTTTGCAGACAAAACTGACCGATAAGCGTGTTAGCAAAACACCTTAGTCATTTTCTATTACGATTTTAACCAGAAGATGAGTCATTTTGAGACTCTTATCCAGAAATGTACCGAAAATAACAAATAGTACTGGGAGGAACTGATGGAGGACAATCCCTCTCTTATTAAGCTTAGAGACTTGGCCTACACTTATGTCAAACTTATGGACAACATCAGGTAGGTGTTCTACGATATTTCTATGACTTTCCCGAACAACATACTCTCAATCAGTCTTTACAAGGAATTTTTGCTCTTTGTAGGAATCGACTCCAAATAGCTCATAAGAATAAAATAAAAAATGGAACTTTAAGACGCCTTGTTCTCCGAATAGAGACAGGCCTTGTAGGAAAATTCGATCAAATTTCGTCAAAACGACAATTTGACAGTGATTTCAATTGAAACAGCCGATAGTTCTTTTGGGATTATTACTAATTGCAACAACTAGGTGAAGAAATTTCTGGGGTATAACAGGAAAGAATTATTGGGATCGAAAGTAAACAAAATAATGCCGAAGATATTCCAAGAAATTCACGATCCTCTAGTGAAGGAGTTCATGAATAGAAAGAGGTCGGACATTAACTCATCGGAAAGGGTGGTATTTGCGCTGAATAAAGAGGGTTTGCTCGTTGAAACTGCTCTTTTCGTAAAAATATTACCTCACTAAACTAAGTCATTCCATCTCGTGGGTTTCATGAGGTAAATTAAGCATGCTAGCGGTGTTAAACCCGTCGCTTGTGTCTCACTTTAAGGAAAATACCTCGAAGGCGTAAACAAGGGATTTGTTAGTGTTGTCAATCGTCAGTTTGATTGCTCAGCTCTTGCTAAATAACCAGTCAATTTCTCCACATTTCTACCCAATTTCCAGTTCAAGCCAACCATGAAACCAGGCGACGTATTTTACACAAAATTGACATGCAATAACTCATCAGAAAAAATCATGGAAAGTTAAGGAGAGTCTCAAGAGTCTTCGTAGACTGTACCTCTAAAAATTATCAGTATTAAGCAGTACGCATCAAACACAATAGCCTTTTTCAGCATTTTAGAAAATAACGACGCATATCGCTAGGAATCTCTACAGGGTGAGGTTATCAATAGCGGTGAACTAAAGCAGCTAGAAACAATTAAGTAGCTCAAACAAACTTCTCAGTTCCTGGAATAAATGCCAATCGAAAGGAAAATGTAAGACTTTCTGAACTCGAATAAAAAAAGTTCTTAGTTCGTAGTGATGAGACTGTTGATCATTATATTTGCGTTTGTGGCAGTTTTGTCCTCGCTGGTGATGCTGGTTGTCAATAAGACTTTTGAGCATGAACTGAATTACTTGTTTGAGTCAACAAATTTAACGATGAGTGTCATAGTCCTGTAAGGTCGACTCAATTATTTGGTTACAAAAACTATTTATCCAAAGTATTTTTTCCATTAATTTAGTCTGATGAATCAATCCACGTTTCCAGATCTTGTTGCTAATCTGTCGAGAAACACATAGATGCTAAAGACTGACACGATTAGTCTGATTACTAAAACTCACCGGTACAATTATTCTCTCGAAATTAACGAGAATAATTTTTACGAATTCGCGATTCTGAGGTAAACCTAAGTGACTCCGAGTATTACCTCCATGCAGTCGTACAACGATGGACTTTTCCAATACATTGCTAATGTAATGAACATAGCGAAGTTTCCTATAGAACAGATAGGGCCTTAAAACTAATAAATCATGGAAATGTATATGTACCTTCAACTCAACGGAAGAGAACTTCTTCCCAACATTTCCATGACAACTGCTCAGAAATTTTCTACATTTTTTATGTAAACGGTCGACAAGAGGATTGAACTATAAAGAAACTACATGATTGGAATCCTAGTCCTCGTTATCGTGACTTTCCTTTTCCTCTCAGTCATTCTTTTCAAACTTAACTCATTCAATGTTCTGGTTATAGACACGTATAATCACATCTTCTTGTGGGATGTCAACTAATTAACTTACAAATGTCTAATCTTTTGGAAAAAATACCACTAAGACTAAACTCTCAACTCGGCGTCGTTGATATCTTCTGATAAGGACTAAAAAGTATCTAATATCATGAATTACTTGCCCAAAAGTGTCATTGTTAACATTATTGACGAGAAACCATGCTCTTTCGATCCAAGTGAAGACAACGAGGATAAATAATTCATCAAAGGTGGCGACAAGACATAAGATTGCGACAAGAGTATGGTTAAAAATAGCGAAAACTCGAAAAATTCCGATATTGTTCACATAGAAGAAAACCACAACTCAAGCAAAACGATGTTTCTCATACTCGCAATCATGCTTTTACTTATGGGCCAAGCTGGGGGTTTCTATGCCTGGTTTCAGAGTTACAGAGCTAGTATTTTAACCAGACAGTAGAATATTTAGGTTTTGGGAAGAATTCATAAAAATGTTGAGTTCATTGAGTACTTTTCATATGAGGTGCTTCTCGGTCAAGCTGATAATGCTCTCTTCAGGACACTTCTGAACAAATAGTTGACCGACATACATTAGAATTCGGCATATTTCTATGAGGTTATTGGTGACCCTCACCCAATTCTCAAGAACATTTATTCTCAAGTGGAGGAAATCAAATCGATCATAATCCCCGACCCAATTACTGGCCGGACTGTCACTCCTTCAGATTCTAAGTACAGAAATATATAGGATATAATGAGAGAAAATTCCTTGCTAATAACGTAAATAACTCACAACTAATTTAAAACCCAGCAAAAACACGTACTTTAAGACTTGAACCGAATGCACGTTATAAGAGTTCTCGTTAATGTTGGAATAGCTGTAATTTTGATCTTATTTTTGGATTATTCTTATTTGTCACCACTGAAAAAAAGCGTCAAATAAAGCATTAATATGTTAAAAATGCTCCCAGTGTGGCTCCTCAAAAAGAACAAATACATTAAGAATATAATCTCAGTTTGACATTTGATTTCTGTGAATTTCATAATATGATGATCAAAGAATATTTTTAAATTGATGATTAAAAAATTTAAAAACCGCGCAACCCTGAGTCGAAAGACTGCACCAACTTACTGAGCGAATGAGATTCAATTTTTTGAGGGAGTTATTTCGGGGTTTTTAAATGTGTGGTCCTTCCATAACAATATTAATTTATTTTGAAAGTATTTCTTAACTCGTTTGATTACTCGAATTTTTATACGAAAAGAATGGATCCAAACCAGCAAAACCTGAGTAGCCTATACAAGGTAACTTTCCATTAATTCGTAGAGTACTGAGGAGCTTCTCCGATCAAACATCACTGATAGCAACCAGTACCAAAATCTTTATTCGGAAATACAATCAGTCGCTCACAACGAAGAGGAATCTCTTGCCCAGAAGGTTGGTCCTCTCTCGCACAGTCAGCTCTACCTGCTCCGGTCGCAAATCCTCGCTTATAAGCACCTTATTCGGAATGTTCCAGTCCCCACTTCCATCAACACAGCTGGAATCCATCCAAACGTCTGGCAGGCATAAAAGGAAAGACTTCCCAATAAAGCCGTGAACTTCTACCGGGATAAAATCGAAAAATAACAGGAAATGAAAAATATGATTATGGGAAGCGCCAAAGTTCCATCCAATGTTGAACAAAATCAGGACACTCAAGTCAGTGGGTCAAACCAAAGCTAGCAAATCAAATTCCTCATTGAAAAACGTAAAACTGATATTGAACATATACTCGAAAAATCAGATCAGTTCGAGCCCGCCACCAAGGAAAGACTTTAAATTGAGTTGAAATTTTTGAAAGTAAGAGACGTCTATCAGCGAGTGCTTAATAGAGTTGTTGAAGGGCTACAGAAAGATCGAAAGGCTGTTCGCTTGTTCTAGAGACAACTCCTCGACAGAAACTACTTTAGAATTGAAAAACTCCAGAGAAACAAAGAAACAGGGAATAGAGTTGAAAAACTTTAAAATCAGATGAAAAGCGACCATGAACGTCGTAAGAAGATCAAGCACAAAGAATTTATGCAGCATTTGAGAATTCATAAAGAGTAATTTCTGGAATACCATCGCCGACGGCAAAAATAAAGGAAAAAAATCGTGAATGCTACCAAAGTCTTTTACTAGACAAAGAAAAAATCGAAAGAAGACATGGAGGACAAACAGACAATCGCAAGATTAAAGGTTCTCAAGCAGCAGGACATGGATGAGTATTTCCGCCTTTTGAAAGAAGCGAAGAACAATAAAGTCAATTAACTTCTCAACCAAACCAACAAGTTCCTAAAGGACCTTGGTGCCAAAGTACTCGTGCAGAAAGGAGAAAATTAAGACTAAAACAACGACATGGAGGCCAGGGAGAACAATGAGGAGGATGTGGAAAACACATTCCATAACGCGAATAAAGTCTATTACAACCTGACACACACGGTCAAATAAGAAATTAAGAAACAGCCTTCAATGCTGGAAGGAGGTTAATTGAAAAACTATCAACTTATTGGACTGGAATGGTTGGTGTCACTTTACAACAATAATCTGAACGGAATTTTGGCCGATTAAATGGGTCTTGGAAAAACCATTCAAACAATATCTCTGATCTCGTACTTAATTGAGTTCAAGAAAAACTACGGCCCCTTCTTAATTGTAGTTCCACTATCAACAATCTCAAATTGGATGGCTTAGTTTGATAAATGGGCGCCTCTCATCCGAAAAGTAGTGTATCGAGGGAATCCTACTGCCAGAAGCGAAATTATAAAGCAAATGAAAACAACTAAGTGGAATGTCTGTATCACCACCTATGATTTCATCCTCAAAGATCGACTCAAGCTTAACAAGTATGACTGGAAGTATATCGTGATCGATGAAGGGCATAAAATGAAAAATGCAAAGAGTAAATTTGCGGGAGTTCTTGGTCAGCAGTACCAAAGTGATCACAGACTGCTCTTAACTGGAACCCCACTACAGAACAATCTTGGCTAACTCTGGGCACTCCTAAACTTCCTACTCCCTAAAGTGTTCAACTCCTGTGATGATTTCGAAAAATGGTTCTCAGTTGCTATTTCAAAGAGCACCGGAGGAGAAAACGTTCAACTGAACGAAGAAGAGCAACTTCTGATTATTAATCGTCTACATCAGGTTTTGAGGCCCTTCTTACTCAGAAGAATAAAGAAATAAGTTGAAGCTTAGCTTCCTTAGAAAAGAGAGCACATTATCAAAATTGAATTATCGGCTTGGCAGAAACATATCTACAATACGATTTCATAAAAATCTGCGTTCTAATTTGACACTAACTCCGGAAAGATCAGTACGGCATCTCTGTCGAATCTGATGATGCAGTTGAGAAAGTGTTGCAATCACCCATACTTGTTTCTTAGAAACTATGATGATCTTTGCTATAATGATTGGATCTTTAGAAGCTCTGGAAAGTTTGAACTTCTTGACAGAATCCTTCCAAAGCTCAAGGAGTACAAACATCGTGTCCTTATTTTCACTCAGATGACTCATTTGATGGATATTATGCAGGTTTACTTCGATTATAAGGGCGTGAAGCATCTACGCCTTGATGGAAGCACGAAGTCAGATGACAGAGGACAAAGAACATCCCTTTTCAATGATTAAAACTCGGAATATGATGTGTTCTTGCTGAGTACCAGAGCTGGAGGTCTCGGTCTAAACTTGCAGAGTGCAGACACAGTCATTCTATTCGATTCAGATTGGAATCCTCAAATGGATCTGCAGGCTCAAGATAGAGCTCACAGAATTGGACAGAAGAAGGAAGTCATTGTTCTGAGGTTCATTACAAATACTCCGATTGAGTAAGCCATTCTGTCGAAAGCAGCTTTCAAGATGAATCTCGACTAATTGTTCATTCAAGGTGGTCTTTACAACTTGAAGAGCAATGAGGCATAGCGAAGACAGAAAATTTAAGATGTTTTGAAGAGAACTAACGCCTATGAAGAGAACGAGGCCGATTAAATCCCCGACGATTCCATGATTAACAAGTTTATTGCCAGAACTGAGGAGGAGTATGAACGCTACACAAAAATGGATGAGGACAGGTATGACATCGAAAAAACCGTTTACCCTAACTTTTAAGATAATACAGACACGACTGGTTAAAAAAAACTCCACAACTATAGACTCATGACCGAATAGGAAATCCCTGCCTGGTTTACTGACACTCCAGTTACAAAGGAGGAAATCAAAGAATATGGGAGAGGAAATAGAGTACGAAGACAAGTTAACTACTCTGACAACTTAACTGATGCCTAATTCCTCAAACTGTGCTAGGAATAGCCCTTGGAAGCGTAAGAAAACTAATCTTCATTAGTCGCAGTTCCAACTGTCAAGAAGGGTCGAGGAAGGAAACCAAAGAGGGTGTAAAACATCGAAGAGGAGTAAGAGGAATATCGTGGATGATTCAACAAAATTAATCTGATCATCTGAATCCATATAATTTCTAAATTGTTTGTGCTAACAGTTTCGTAAATTTATTGTAATAAGAAATGGCTGACGATAACTAACTGTTCGCAAGCATCAAAAATGCTCGTTAACAAATCAATCGATTGAAAAATTAGGCATAATATCTCAACAATACTCAAGTTGATCGTAATCCTCACCTAATGTAGAACAGTCTGCGATTAAGAATTACATGGGATCAGTGACATACTCGCTGGCAAAAACCGATCAAAATATCGAGAAAAATTATCAGTAATACGTACTCTCTTAAAATTACTTAGAAAAACAAACTCCCATCTTTGTCGATCCAAAAGTAGTAGCAATCAAAACCTGTCTCTTTTGCATACAAAAAGTATAAGAAAAGCTATAAAATTAACCCATTTAGAAAGAAAGAAGATTCAGAATCAACTAAAATAGACTAAACCAACAATCTTTCATTCTCTATTCAAAACCGTCCAATTAAATTTCACAGTCACCATGAAAAAAACCTGAAACAGTAGTATAGCGTCTAAGGGAAATTTCCAGAGAAACAGATGCTTGATTTTTCAATACCCGAAATAACAGTATCTTCCAGAAAGTCAACAGGTCAGTCAGCAATGCGTAATCGTCATTTTAGAAACGAATCAAAATCAATTAAATATATCAATTTGAACAATTCCAGTAATATTCAGAAAAGATCTGAAAGTCCAGCGATCCTTCAACCTGCAAACGAATACAATAAAGTGATTGACAAGTACTCCAAACATATTTTTATGATAATCAATGGGGTGATCGCAGATGAAGGGCCCGAATATGCCTCCTACAAAAGAATTTACTAAAGTGTTTTCAGTAAAATCAAATAGAATATCAGCAAACTATAGTCATTTCTGAAAAGCCATAAGATCAATTTTGTTAGACTTGATGGGAAAAAACTCGCTTATGTTTCGCTCAAAGAAAATCCCAAAATGGTAGAACTTGTTGATTGTCTTGAATAGTCTGAAGAAGTAAAAATCAAAGCCTTTCCCAAAAGTAAGTTCCATGGGAAAAATGGTGCCAGTAGGGCAGTAACATGCATTTCTGCCTTTTGGAAAATGTATAGAGTTAGACAGCAGTTTGTTAATCTTAAGTCAAAGACCAAGATTCTTCAGTACTTTTTTAGGAGGAAACACATGAAATTAAAATTGGAAAGAGCCATCTTAAATAGAAACACCTCGATGATTTAAACTTTTACCTAAAGGCAATAGGAATTGGGAAAAGTATGGAATAAAATAAAGTAAGGCAAAAGAATTTAGATACACATAAACTCAATAGAAGTAGATTAATAAAAAAGAGTGACCATTGAAAATTTCACTGAGAGACAAAACATTCAACTGTCGCGCATTTTTAAACTAAAAGATTAAAACCTTATCATCATATTTATCTCACCAAACGAGTTAAACTTGGATATGATCAACTACTACTATCGGATGTTGGACTTGGCAGGAGTGCCTAACTATAGAGACAGACTAATTTTTATGCATCCAGACTCAGCTTAAAAATTTCCAAACCATTTTTCGTTAACAAAACTGCTATACTACAGTTCAAAAACTTTGAAACAGTTAAAAGTCATTACATCTGAAATTCCTACAATTGTAGTCCCTGGGTACCCATGCAACTAATCGATTAAAATTTGTCACCATTTGAACTGCTACTTATTTTCTGGAGAGCCGCAAAAAATGAAGCAGTTAGGGACTAAATCGCAAGTAAGGAGATTTTGTTCCAACCTTATGATAGAAAGTCTTCCTGGAGCGGCGTAGATGTATGATTATGGGTAGTTCATGAACACATTTGCTGTTCTTTTGCTGAAGAATCCCTAAATAGAAACTTGGGTATTAAAAATAGATGACTAATTCGGAGGAAGAGGTATCGCATACTTTGAGGCGAGCAGATCAAAGTATATGCAAGGTCTTTTCAAGAAAAGTAAGTAGTTTGTAAATTAGTTGTGAACGACTAGAAAGTGTAGTTCTTTGCCACTGACATAGCGAGCGATCCAACCAATCAGTAAATCACGGTGCAGATCAGAGATTACTTGAAATAGCATCTCCATTAGAAACTGAAAATAGCTACTCCGACTCTCTACAGAACTTATACCTAGTTCATGGGGAGGTTCATTAAAAAAGGAGGAATTATCTAAGCCAGTCCTCCCTGTTCGAAGGAAAACCTTAATTACCCTTCTGTGTCCTTCTGTCTCTAGCCGAACGGATAGTACTCAATAGTTTCAGCCTACGAGAAGATTATGGGACAGCCTTTCCGAGCGGTCGGATGTTCCTTCCCCCAGAAATGCATGGAGATGGAGGTTGCCAACTCTGTGATCAGATAGCTCTGCGAATCTTTCAAGTTAAGAAAATTGTTTGGGTACTTTACTGTTGATTTCGTACTGTACCAAAAGGACAAAAGCAAAAAGAGTTGGGTCATAGACATTGATCCGTATTTGACAGACTATGCGTCTTCAATTTTCGTGTTTGACGCCTTGATGGAAGGGTCATATTTTCCGGAGAAGAACCTTTACCTAGTTTAGACACAGGAGGAAGCAAAAGACGACTCAAGGTCGGTCGAAACAACGTAAAGTTTCAGCGAAAAAAAACTAAGTTCAAGGTAGTACATATACATCCCACATTTCCACAACCCGAATCTGATGAGAGTAAAGATCAAATCATTCTTCAAGCAGGCCAGAATGGAAAATTTTAACTTTGATATTGGAAACCGAGAGGGAATGTGTGTACTTCTGCTTGATCAACTCACCTCGGGAGTAATGGGACTACTTTCAGCCGGATAATCTCGCTAGGCAAACAATCAAACGATGAAAAAAATGCTCTAGTTCATAGGCAGGATTTCGTCAATCAAGAATGTTTCCTATGGGAAAAGTGACAACATACCTGCGACTGATGCTATTCCCATAAAAGACGCCATCAGCATCTTTTCGGGACTAATCAGGAAGGAGGAGAGAAAAAATATCAGAGAAAAAGCCTTGAAAAAATATTAAATGACTTGTAATTTATAGATGATAGTGTGAATCTTATTCTCTTTTCATAGCTGCTCTATTTTATCTTATTTTCAAAAACCGACGTAAATATTTTGCAAGATAACACAACACATAGGTTATTATGGAGAAAACTTGTTTTGAACATATAAAAACAGACTATTCTTCCAGAACAGTCGAACTACCATAGACTGAGTTCCCAAGCTTTGAAAACCCTTTGCAATATTATAAGATTCGATAGAAAGTTACATAGAATCACCATCAAAACCGCATAGGCTTGCAGGTGGCCCGTTTCAGTCGGTATCAAGAAGACTATATTTATTACTTGATGCAGCAGTTGATGTGTTAGTGCGATTTTCTCAAAATATTCCTGATTTAGCCAAACTATCTGTATTTAGAAATGTCGATGGCAGTTGGAAAGTGGGGATCGGTTTCCAACTCGACGCAGCTTTTGGAGAACGACGTGTTTCATGTGCTTCATTATGCCCAAACAACTTTACAGGAGTTCATTGGCAGATATCTAGATTAAAAGTTTTTATTGGGACCATAATTTACCTACTAGGTTCTGATGGAAAAATTTGGGCTAAATGTCACAGAAAGGATAAGGAAAAAGTATGAATAGTTGTTCAGCAAAAAAAAATGATTCCAAAGTAATTATTATTTATGCAATTTTGTTCCACTTTCCATATTCACTTTTAAATTTCCAAATGAATAGAAAATTTTGTGCTTAGATCATCAATCCAAAAAAACATGACTCCCCGTCCAGGCTAAAGAGGAAAAAGGGCAGCAAAAAAGAGAAACTTTTAACCTAACCTTCACTGAATCATCAAAATTTGGTGCAAATATCGATGAGTCATCCAAGAACATCGCAATCCTTGACTTTCATGGCAAAACCCCCGATGAGTATGGGTTAGTTAAGACTGAAACTGTACATTGAGATGAAAAAAGTGGAAAACAGGCTTACTAAGACTGTGATCGGTTTCGAAACAGTATCTGAAAACGTAACTGTTGATTATCAATTGGAGAGGGAAGTTGGAGTTTTGTAAACGGCGACTATTTTTAGGCCTGTCTTTTTGAGCAAGGAAACGGGTATAAATAGTTACAAGATTTGTAAATGCCTGTCTACTGGAGGATTTAGTAAGGTCTACCTGATTAGATCTTTGAGAACTGGCGAATTTTTCGCAGGGAAGTTCATAGACAAAAATAAGATGCAATCTTCCTAGAAAAAATAGCTCATTTTGAACGAAATAAAGATTAATAAGCAGCTAGATCACTTTGCCCTGGTGAAAATGCACGAAATTATCTAAACGTAAAACTTTTACCTCCTTGTTTTGGATTATTGCCCGGGAGGATAGCTGTTTTACTTTCTAAGACAGCACCACCAGTTTTCCGAGGAACACGTTAGATTCTTTATCATCGAAATATTGCTGGGAATTTAGTATATGCACAGCAAAAAACTGGTATACAGAGACTTGAAACCCTAAAATATCATGATCGATCAAAAAGGCCATCTAAAAATCGCTGATTTTGGCCTCGCGAAGTGGTGTCAGTAAAGGCAGAAACTGCACTCCTACTGCGGAAGCATTTAGTATATGGCTCCCTAAATAATTTCCAATCTCGGACATTCCTTCGCTGTTGACTTTTACTGTTCAGGAGCTTTGCTCTACGAACTACTGATTGGATGTCCTCCATTCTACAATCCCAACTATCAATAGGACTAAACGAAATATAGCATAATTAACTCTGATGTTCAATTTCCAGGAGACATTCTTCTGAGTGAGGAAGTTAAAGATTTGATTAGAAGACTGCTCGATAAAAATCAAAAGCAAAGACTCGGGGCCTTGGGAGGAGTCAAGGAAATCTTTTGTCATCCTTGGTTTGGAAGAATAACCAGGTCAGCTTTCGAAAACAAATAAATAAAAGTCCCCTTTCTTCCTAATTTAAACGTTATAAATTTTGATGAAAACTAAATTGGCGTCTCTGAGGATAGATTCACCAAAAAATTGCAGTGCTAAATGGAATTAAATGAAAGAAATCTCAAGGCTAAATCATTTTCACTCCAAAAAAAGAATGCCGTGCGTGAATTTTCAAGCTAAAAACGAACTTGCATCCGTTCTCCCTATGAAGCTCTATCCGTAAACTCATTTTCTGCCATCAAGGGAAAAAGAATGAAGAGTGAGGAGAACCATAGGCATTCCTTAAGTTCCACTAATAAACTATTAGCAAACACAATTTTTAAAAATAAGAACAAACAAGTTCGGCGCTTCAAATAGGAACCAAACCATTCTTGTTTATTGCAGCTAAAAACCAGAAACTTAAACAGAAAAAGTCAAACAAAGCTAAAAAAATACTACCAGACACTGAAACCAACTGAAGCAAGGAATGTAAGAAAGAACTACATCGATGCTTGATCTGTACTATGCAAAGAAATAGTTATCGTTCAATTTTAAAAAACTTATAGTTGCCTGAGACATTAGACTTCACTTTATCAGTCATAGGGTTTATTTTGTTTGTTTGTGATTCTTAGCGATAGTTGCGAGCTAAAATGATCTTTTTCAAGTAATTATTCTTTGTGATGTTCAACTATATGTATATAATAAAATACAGCCTGATGGGAAGGGACAGGCCTCGCCTAACGGCGAGTTTCAATTTAAATTGACAGTTAGAAATGATCGTTTATAATTCTTTGGACAATGTCCAAAGAGTGAATATATTCAATATTTAAGAAATAGTGATCTATTTTATTTTTCTAGAGTTTAAGTATTATATTTTTTGATGTAAAACGAGCAGTAACAAAATTCTGAAGTCATAAAATCCAAATAGGAGCAAATCTAAATGTTTATCAAAAAGAAAGGATTCATCAAAGTCAAAATCGAGTACAACTCAAAGTTTCGACTGTAATTTTCCGACCCTATCACAGATTGCTAGTCCCTCCAACCTACACTTTAATGCAACTCAAAAACGACCTCAGGAAGAATTATGAGATCGGACCACAATAAGGTCTGTTCATGTTCTTTTAAAATAGACAAATTTTAGAAGGAAGTAAAAAACAGTATTATATGTAGCTGTCACGATCGGATAACTAAGATTGAGAGTCGAAAACAAAGACTCCCCAATTGCTATCAAAGCAACAATGACTGAAAAATTCGGCAGCAATTTCAATCGAATTGACAGCCAAAACTGAGTTTTTTCGAAAACAGATGTATTCCTATATGTCCCTTGTGATTAGTTATTACCGTACTTCCATAATTTCCAGTTTAATTTGTCTCAAACAATATAAGTAGTGGGTATGCAATATCAAATCTCTGAAGTTTTACCCTGTGCAGATAATAACTCGGAAAGTAGCTGCCGTTGCCGTTAATTTATCTGTTCTGGAACTTTTATCCGGAATTGAACAATCTAAATATCCAATATTTTACATGATCTCCTCTCCGCTTGGAAAATTGACTGACCAGACCTAAGTTAAACAGTCTCATGCTCTTTCCTGACTGAGTTCCCGGCTCCAATTACACGGTGTGCTTTCCTCTGACGGTGTCGATCTAGACCTTCCCACCAAAGACAGCTGTCAGATAATCCACAGTATACTAAGAATGAATATTGTTTCCATCAACTTTAAGTTCCTAAGACTATTAAACCAGAACCGTAATATAAAGATCCCCGTTATCATGACGGAAACCTTCATTTCCCCGATTCTGAACTCTTAGAATACTTCTATTATGAGTGTTTCTCTAGACAACAATGAACTATTCTACGTCTTTTCTGATCCATCCCTATCCTGAACAAGAAGAACATTCATTCTTATACCCTCTGCCTTCGCAGGATGTGCAAAATTATTTCTAACGCCTTTCTCTGTTGAAAATGCTGCCTTTTCCGCCACAAGCGAAGCATGATTGGAAAACTTTTGAACTGCATTCCGGACAGTATGCCTTCTTAGTGAATTTAACTGCTTTTTTTGCCCCTTAAACAGATTCTTTGAGAGAAATTGACAAGTTAACATGTATATCCTCACCCTTTTTAGCTTTAAGATGGTGCTTGTTTCTGCCATAAAAAGCATCAAAATTCTAAAATGGCTAGAAATCATCGGTTTCTTGTTTAGATTTATGTCTTTTTTGGCTGTTTCTACTTTGAAATCCCTTGTACATATTGCTACTCGTTTAGGAAGTGGTGTCTCTCTGACCAGCCTTGAATCCCTTAGTTTTCCAATTATGCGGGCCACTTTGAATATCCCTATCATATTCCGCCTTTTTCTGGACATCACTCAATACTTCATAAGCTTTAGATATATGGGAAAATATTTAATTAGCATTGGGATCTTGGTTAACATCCGGGTGAAAAACTTTAGCCTTTTCATAATAGGATTGTTTTATTTATTTGGTGGTTGCTGATGAGGATATGCCGAGGACCTGATAAAAATTGGCTTAGGATGGTCGGTTAAATGATCTTTGGGAGGCGAATCTTGATATTGCTGAGGAGTTGACTATGAGATTTTTTATCATAATTATAAAAAAATATGTGAGCAAAGAACCAATGAACTAAATTTTCAACTATCTCAAACAGGTTTATTTATGAACTTATCTATCAGCAATAAATATTCTTTTGGACAATTTCAAATTAAGTTTAGAACTAGATTCATATTTTCCGAATTTGGATTAAAAAGTAAAAAAAGTTTTTAGTTTTATCGTAAAGTAGCTGTTATTCGTTTTGAAACTCAGTCCAAATGAATTATTTCTCCAGAAAATCATCACTTTACGAGCCACCTCAGACAAAACAACACAAAGTAGACCCGATCCGTCCTCGCGTAAAGAATCAGCTAAAGACGGTCCAAAAACTTGAAATATAAAAACCCATAATATCATTCTCTTAAAAGCGCAAGGACGATGAGGAAAAGTTCCAAACAGAAGAGGAAGTATAAACAGAAACAGAGACCTAAAAGATAAAACACTTCTAATTCGAAAATAAGAAATCCAAAAACTCCTTTAACAAAATGAAAAGAGCTCCCATTGACATGATCAGCCAGATAAAGTATCAAAAACTGAGCTGGTATCATTGCGACTCCATCTCCATAAGACCAACCGGAAAAATCAAAACCTCCCATGAAAAATAACTCGAAAGTGAAGGGTAGGCAAGCACTTCTATCACCAACGAAATTCGCTAACGAAGGTCCAAAATGTAGAGCTAACTGAAGAAACGGAAAACTATTTTCGGGGGAATCAAAAAATCACTAGCATTGGAACACCTTCAGGAAAGTAGGATGACCAAAACCAAAGTTTTCTAATCTATGCCCTAGCACATCAAATAATCGGGGTATCACATCACTATTGACACCGATCAGATAACCGAATGCTGTACTTGATTGACTTTATAAACCTCGTAATTTACTGATTTCTCTCGAAAATAATACAAATCAAACTTCATCATTTTTCTTCCACGGGAAAGAACTTTTATAAATGCTGTTTCCATAGATATTACCACCATCACCCGTATGAATGTTGGTATTTCTCATTCCATCTAAGACTTCTTTGGTGAGTTTGTTTGCTGGACCCATTTTTTAGCCATAGTTCCCAGAGCTCAAGCTATAGGTATTGTCTAAGTATTGCAAAAATGTACTTTGAAAACCAGTGTTAAAGTTTTTATCTTTCAACCTTCGAATCTACTAGTCAGACAGTCGACTATTTTACCTTCGTCCGAACTTGTCAGTGTGTTAGTTTCTGTATTGTGTTAAGTAATCAGTCGCAGCATCGCCAAGCTAAAGATTATTTTTTGGTCTTTAGCCTCTTGACTGCTCAGCTGGCACTGCTTTATCAACAAATTGAGATTTTGCTTAACTTTCATATAGACCTTTATTGTTGTCAGTTCCCATGAGAACATTATCGATTTGTCCAGTTTTCACTAGTGGTCCCCGAACTTCTCCCTCTTTTTTCTGAAAATCCTTGCCATAGCTACTGCTAAAATAATTATTTCCGTCTATATTGAGATCGATGTTAGAATCGCGATTGCCTTAAGCTTTGACAAAGTTGATTGGCTTTTAATTGTACTGCTGTTGAGCCTCAGACAAACTTTGATCATTGGGTGCTGGAAATCCAAATTGAAAATGTGCGCTTCTAAAATCTCTGACAGTCTCCTTATCGACAATGAATTTTGGCGCTTCTTTGTGTGCAAAATGAGAATGATGCTACGATGTAAATGCCCCCTTATCTCCACCCAAAGTTATATTAGACTGGTTACTCCTCTTCGCTGCTTGATAGCCTGCAACTGGAACGGGTTGATAGGCAGCATTATTCTGGGTGACAAAGTTGTTTCCGTCGTTCCCAAGCACCATATTTGTTTTGCGCATTGGTGGAGCCGTTACCTATACTTTAGCACTCCCCTTGTCATCGTATATTTTATTGTAGGTTGTAGTGAAGTCTGTCAGAGAGTCACCGAACTAGATGTTAGGTTTTTTGAGATCGACAGCTACGCTTTTTGGTTGTTGAGTCTGCTTCTTGTTGAAGTCATCTTTGTAGTTTGTACCGAAGGAATTCCCATCGTATCCGAAGACAATGTTTTTACCCTAATCAGGTTTAGCGAGTCCACTTCTAGCATTGAGTGGATGCTACGGATACTTTTATTTAAACTCAGAAATGTTGCTGTCCTTGGCGTTACTATCATTCAGATCGAAGTTATTCTTTCTAGCGTTACCGTTTGCCGAAGGAACTCCATTTATTTCATACTATTTATATCTCTGAACGTATTAAGATTAGATGTCTTTCGTTTCTAGAATTATTCTGTTTGCTACATTCGAAACCAAAAGGAAAGTGTGCTTTACGCAGCTAGTTTACCAGAGCTTTGCGTTTTTGGATAGATGCCATAGAAAATGCTCTTTAAAAATATGCTCACGATTTATTGATTACGAACGATATCAGTTGTACTTTTATCCCAATTTTATTAAGACTGTAATATTCTCCGATATTAGGGTTTTTCGAGCATAAAAATATAGATCAATCAATTATTTACTTCTTTTGGAAGGCAGGGTTAGTTGCATTTTGGTCTTAGAGCCTAATTGAATTCCTTGATTGGGATATGTTTTTTCAATTCTTGCTTATTAATTTAGTCCTCTGGTTTTTTGATGATAGGGTCAACAACAGGCCACAACCATTATTTTCGATTCAAAGTCTTACTCATTGTAACCATTCCACCGAGTTAAGGATTAGAGATATTATAGTCTAATCTGGTGTTTGGGGGTGGTTCCACTCGATCATATCGTGTTCTCACTGTATTTCTGAACTTGGCAGTA
>JAOWAT010305509.1:0-15376 GCA_028571025.1 Longipedia americana
CCCAACCCCAACCCCGAATCAAAGTTTGACAAGATTTTGTAGATAAGATTCTGACTGATTCCATTAATACTGCCTAAAATTTTCAATAATAAATCTACCCGGTGTCCAAGTGAATTTATAAATTTAAGATACTATGGACAGAAAGTTTCTCACTGCCGCCCTTGTTCTTCTGATTACAGGAGCAGTTCTCTATTCCTCAATTCAGAGCCAACAATCAAAGTCTGAGTTCTAAATTTGGAAGCAAAAATTTGTCCCAACATGGTCAGTCAGCGAATAGGCATATCGTGAACATATTTTCCTTCAGAATCTGGAAATTATGAATGCTCACAATTCCGACCCTAGTCAGACTTATAAAATGGGCATCAACCAATTCACAGTGTTAACTGACGAGTAATTTGCGTCAGCCTACTTGAAACCAAAAAGTTTGCATCTAGAGATCGAAAACGAACAAGAAGACATTGATTTAAATGGGAGATCCTTGAATGGAGACATTGATTGGACCACCAAAGGAATGGTTTCACCTGTTAAAGACCAAGGAAGATGTGGATCCTGTTGGGCATTTAGCGCAGTTGGAACTTTGGAGTCGATGGCTTTGATGAGTGGGTCTGGAAAGACTTTTTCAGAGCAACAGCTTGTGGACTGTAGCAGAAAACAAGGAAACGCAGGATGCAATGGAGGCTTCAATTATCAGGGTCTTGCATACGTCAAACTATACGGTATTGCGACGGACTCGAGTTATCCATATGTGGCTAAGAACCAAAATTGCCGAATGACAGGTGGAGATTACAAGATCTCAAGTGTGCCATCCGCAAAAGGGTGTACTGGCATACTAAATGCATTGGCTAGTCGACCAATTGGAGTATCTGTAGATGCTAATAATTGGAGTCGATACAGTTCGGGAGTATTCAACAATTGCAAGACAAGTTTAGATCATGACGTTTTGTTGGTGGGTGCATCTGACTCATATTACAAGATAAAGAATTCCTGGGGCAGGAGCTGGGGAGAAAACGGATTCATACGACTTGCACTGGGGAACACTTGTGGAATTTGTCAAGACAAGTCGCCATGGCCACAGAAATGAAGGGGAGAAAAATGATTAGTGGGAATCTAATGTTTATCCAATTTATAATCTGTTTTAAAGGTTGATCAATGCCCAATTTCTTGTCAGTTGTATTGTCCACCGATAATTATTGTGATAATTATAATCAATACTGAAATTAACTAATAAACCACCAGAACTGATCAGGAATAATTCAAAGATGAACTTTATAAAGGGTCTGCTGGACTTTTCACCTCCTAAGTTGCTTCCCCCAAATGATCCAGATCTGAGTAATAAACTTCAGAAGCTATCAAAATATATACTGACATCAAAAAATCCTTATCAGACTTGGTACGATCTTTCTCTGGAAAAACCCCTGCTGCATTGTTATAACCATGATTACCAATCAAAAATATAAATAATCCAATTTTGTACGCTTCTCCTGACTAATTGTGAGCAGGAGTTACTCAGATGTAAGTTGGTGAGTTCGGCAATTGTGTATAGGATATTGGCTCCGTCTGCTTTGTAGAATATAGAGCCAACATTTTGTTGTTCGAACTTGGTGATTAAAAAGGAAGGGGAAAAGACGAATTCGGGGGCTGGAAATAAAGGTGGGAATGAGGCGTAAAACTCTCCTTCACTAGGGACAAATTCTTCCGACGTGCATATACATGACTAATTCGTAGATTAATAGTAGTTGAACAGTTACACAGTAAGTTTGATGAAGATATATTTGTCGATGATAGATTCGGAAACGATAAAGTATATGATTGTGCAGAATAGAATTCCAGTGTTGGATGAGTGTGTAAATCGATATATCGATGACAGAAATGTCGGGACCATAGAACAGATATCCCTTGGGAACTCTCTATTAAATGCCGTATCGAAGGTCGATGACCTGTCCTTGCTGTGGGAAAATATACACGGCTCTTCCCTGTAAATGGTCATTATCAGCACCTTTAAACTTATCCTTAAGAGTCTTCACCCATTAGCTGACAAAAAACAAAATCAATTGCCGCCTGATACTGACGTTCTCAAAGACCACGTACTCTTTTTAGTGGATCTAATAAAGTCTATCAAAAATCCTAAATATCAGTAGCACATCTTCTTCCTCTCGCGGAATATACTCAGGGACATAGTATCCAGAGCATATCCCATAGAAATTATGATCTTGTTATACGCCTTAGCCGATACCTACCAGCAGCTTAATAGGATTTTAGTGGTTATTCACGAAAATTATTAGCCTTTATTCAGTGAAATAAAACATACTGTTGCAGAGGAGAAAATCAATACACATTCTCTACTGAGGGAAAGAGATTATTTGATTTTTGTCTGCAGAATTATCAAGTCAAAATTATCTGGGGAGAGATCCGAAAAATCTATCGAGTTTGATTTTAGGAGAGGTTTGGTCAATGCTAGCTAAGAGAAAGAGTAGCAGGAGGTTTTATGGAATGATGATTTGGACCAAGAAAATGAAAAGAAAGACTCCAAAGGCGTATCCTTCTAAGATCTTAAAGTCTAATTTACTGAATTAATTCTTTTTGTTTTAAAAACATGGTAGTCAAGGCTATCGTGTTCATTTCAAACGTCATAATCAGAGAGCAGTAATAAGTAGCCAACTTTACCGATTCACCCGTAGTCTTTAAAACACTGTTTCCTCTCATTACTGACCCTGACCCGCAAAAACTCTTAGTTCATGCTGCCAACATCAACAAAAGTAATAATCGTTAGGGTTTATAAGCATTTGTTGCAAATTTCAAGGCAATTTTTGGCAGACAACAGAAATTGGGATGATATAGTCATTTGGTACGAAGATGACATAAAGATTATGATGGGAAGCTTGCTGGAAGTTAATGAAAAAGATATTATATCCATAGAAGAGGAGAGTAGTAGGAATCACGGCAATGGCAGCTCCAATAATGACCACAACAGCACGGGAAAGGAGAACCACATGGCGAGAAAGGCATTGATCGCTGCGGAGTACGTTAGAAATTATCGGTTCATGATAGTTAGTTAGACTGGAATTTCAAAACAGGAACTAAGGATTGAGAAATTGTATCATTAGAAATTTAGAACAGCCGGAGTAGGATATTAGCCTGGTCAGTTATTAGACTAAGAGCAGTACCAAAACTTGGAGATAATTGTGAAATGTTCTTTGAAAACGACAAATGATATTGTTTCTCTTCCAAGGTATCAACTCCCAATATCCATAGCATAATAATCAGTGATTAGCAAAGACTGATAATTTGCTTTTAGACATCCCATCAGCAGAGAAAGTAAAGGTCGTTGAGGACAATTATAAACCTGCGTTTCAAGAATATTGATAGTTTACAGACGGAGAATGCTGATAAAAGACTGGTGGTCAATTTGAAGAATTGTCAGACTATATGGATGTAATTTACAAATGGGAAGGAATGCACAAAAGGAAAATAATACATAATAGAGAGAAGATTGAAGTGTAGGCAAAAGGAATTGAGCTTCATTTATGAGTGGTTGACTAGGCTGGAAAATGATAGTTCAAAAACTTTAGAAGTTTTTGAAAAATGAGCCAATCAAACAATTAATGGATGTTACTGTCTTTGATTTACTGATAATCATGGTATATTTGTTATTTATTCACACTGCTTAGAACAGTGTTTTGATCATTTAGTGATCATGTATGCATGTATTTGTTATTTAAAAGTTAAATAAATTATTTAAGGATGTAAAGTTCATTTTCGTGATATTGATTGGTTGATTCACTGTTATACGCCAACAGTTCTGCATATGACTCCGAGACATTCCTAATCCCTTCCTCTGAGATATTCTTTCAGCAGATATCTGACGTCGTTCATGACAGTCTGACCTTGGTGACCCTGAATGTGATGGTTTTGATTTGCGAATCCTTGTTCGTAATGAATTGTGTGCCCATTTTGTTGGTGAACTCCATTTGTATTGAGATATCCACTCTAGTCATTGAGCTAAATTTGATGATCGAGGATTTCTGCCATTTGTTCTTTGAGTTCAATTAGTTCCTTGGCTTTCCTTTCCAACTACATACCATTAATGTCGTAAACTTAATCGAAGAGTCCTTTCAAAAGTTCGTTGACCTCATTGAAATATTATTAGATTTTAACATCCTTGAGGTGTTGCCTTGATCTTTGGAGGAATTAGCTGTACATGTCATTATTGACAAGGTATTAATTTTAAAGTAGGTAGGCAATAAGTGAATCCAGACGGTGCTGCATCATCAGGAAAAAGTTGATGGTGTTTGGGGAGTAGGCATTGAGCTAGGCCTAATTTTACATGAGAATAACTTTCATTTGGAGATGTCGATTCGCCTATACGAGTTCGCTCACTTCGAGGCTTATCTTCCGGAGGACTTGCATTTAGGTCTAATCGTATTAGGAGTATGACTTTTTCTATTTCTCCATCTAAATTTAGCGGAGGAGTTGACGCAATCTTCTGGCTTAGGCACTTCTCTAACTGTTATTTTCCTTGTGCAGTTACTTCTCCATTATCAGCACTTACTGCTGGAGTCTTTCGTTGTCCCTATTGAGTTTAACAAGATCTCGGTGTTCCTGCTGCGACTCGGCGTTGAGTTCTGATATTTTGTGCTAATATGATTTTCGGAGCTAGGCGTTAACTTCTTAGTTATTTTATATTTGCTTTATGAGGTTTTGCTAGCGTTATTTGAGTAATTTAAGCTCATATTAAAGTTGCAGCTGGCGATTCGATTGTTAGCCGCTCGCTGACTCCATATAAGACAGTTTAGTGCGCAGTTCTGTGTTCATGGATGACTTTTCTGAGAGTTAGGATTGTAGATTATTGATGTTTTTATTTAGGAAAGCGAACTAGTTTTATTTGGACTTGATTTCAGTTTATAGTAGGATGACCTGTTTCTCTAGTTACAGCATTCTCACACTGCTGTCGACAGGAGTATTTTGATGGCTATTGTTGCTAACAGTCTTGAACTCAATGAGTCTGCTTTCGGAGTTGGTCAGTTTTTCCGACATGATTGAGATGTCTTTTTATAGGGAGCTGATTTTGATTTCATATCGGGATTTCATTTAATAGATGTTTTTGGTTTGCTACAGCTAAATCTTCTGATACTTTGTTTGCAGTTATTAATACTTTTCATTATTGTGAGGGGAAAATTGCTCGTGCTCGCGCTAGCTAACTTTCTGCAGGACAACTTGCATTTATTATAGTTATATTTTCTGATTTTCGATGATTTGTTTCAGCAGGGTGACTTCCTACCTTTCTGCAGACTGCAAACATTTTTGCTACTCCAACAACCTAGCCTTTTCTCTATTGAAATACTCTCTTTACTTTTATCTTACAGCATTCAGATTGGTTTCTGCATGAAATTTATATTCAGATCTAATTAGCTAAATTTGATTGTTTAACTACAGCTCTTTTTGACGGGTAATTCTGGCTTTTTCCAATTAAACTTTTGTGTCTAGTGTTTTATTCCACTCTTGCTACTTCTAAATTATAATTTTATCGATTTGGTTGTCTTTTTCTCTGATAATTCTATTCAGCTCTTAATTTTTAAGGACTGTCCTATTCCACTCCTATTATTTTTCTCTTATGATTTTATTTTTTTCGTCCTAATTTCGAGTCATGGTGGTGTTCCATTCCTGTTCTTTCTGGATTAAGAGTTGGTTTAGTTATATGTCCTTCTATCTTATCAGTCTATCTCTTTCCTCCTTGATTTTTGCCACCATTAGTTTGTTCCATTAGTTTTCCTTTTCTAGGAGGATGCTATTGACAGTTTACGAAGACTGAGCTTTTTATTTCTATAGAAGGATAGAATTAATGTCTTTGTTCCATTTTTGTTCCTTTTATGCGATCACTTTGGTTAGTCTGTCTTAGAACTCTTTTTCTTTTTGGACAATTTTTGTTTGCCACTAGTTTTCCCATTTTACTCTTTGTTATTCGATATTGGATTCGATCGAACTGCTAGTTTGAGAGTACGATTTCCGCCACTATTACAACCTTTGTGGAATGATGACAGTTTCGTAATACTCCTACCTTTCTCGATTGCTCCTTTGTAAAAACAGGTTGAAATCATTTTCTTGCTGTCTTATTGTATTTTCGGTGGCTTATTTTATTTTTATTTCCATCACCTGGTTAAGCCTTTAAATTTCGTTGTCTTTTTATTCAACGATACTCGTTAACTTGTTGAGCTGCTCCTAGAGTTTGGAAAGTTTAGTGTTAAGTTCGAAGACTTCTTGCTGATTGATGTTTGTTTTGGTCTGTCTCTCCTTATACAGTTGATCTTTGAGAATTTGCACTTATTGAGTGAGATGTCCAGTTTAACGAAGTTAGACCTATCTTTCTCGGATTATCGTTTATTTTTACTCCCTTGTGGTAGTTAGTTATCTTTTGAGACTCTACTACTTTATTCTGTATTCGTCGATTATAGTTGTTCTTAAGGAGCTTTTCTAAGTTTAAAAGTCTCTGATTTTCTGTTTCTACTTGTCTCCAAACTATTTCTGTAAAACGAGTCTTAGTTGTTTTTTCTCTTCTTAAATTTTGATCTGAAATTCTTTTTGTAAAGTCATTCTGAGCTATTTTTTCTCATCCTACGTTTTTTTCTGGAATTCTTTTTATAAACTGCTTTTGAGTTCTCTTTTTTCTCTCTCAGCTTTTGTATTATTCTCATCCTTGGTTCTATTACTCATTTATGCTGTAAGTTTTGTATTAGCTTCTTCTAGATCTTTTATTCTACGGTTAGCCTTGCTGAGATCGCGAGAACTTTACTTGTATTTACCATCAATTGAGCTATATCGCGTGTTGATGAGCTATTTTTCATTTTCCAGAGCCTCGAGTCTTTGCAACATCCTTTTTTACTACTGAATGTATTACTGAAGGGCTTTCTGATCTTTATCGCGACTTTTGCTTTCCTTACTCGGAGTTCTTTCCTCTGGACTCTTAATAGGCTTTGGAGTTCGATGCATTTCTTGCTACTTTTTAATTTTTTCTTCCAAATTTCTGTTTGTAATCTCAAGCTAGTGCAAGTTTTTGGTAAGTAAAGCGATTTCTTTTTCATAATTTTTTATCGAAGTTTCAAAATTTTTCCTTTCGATAACTAGTTTGTTTTTGCCTTAATTAAGAAGTCCATTAAGTATGTAATTCAGTAGTGTGTATGTCTATTTTCTGGAGTTAACATTTCTGAAAGCTTCGCTCCAAGGATCTCTTTCGATACTCATATGCTCTTTTTTTTTCATAATTGATTACACGTTTTTCAACACAGCGAGTAGTTCATTAATTTATTGGTCGTTCTTTTCATGATTTCTGAGTTGCTTTTGCAGTTCTTCTATCTGTTGCTTCTTCTACACTTCGGAATCTCTAAACTAGTCGACAAGTTTGTAAAGGACGGATATTTATTAGGATAGTTTGGTTCCACGTCGAGGCATTTTTTTCCACCATTAGCCACCTGTTGTCCCATCCCTCAGTTAAACTATTTTTGTTATGATAGTGCTGATTTCTGTGAATATTTCTTACTTTTGGACTAGCGTTTCCTTGATCTATCTAAGCTCTTTCTCAACAACGAGGAATTACTAAGATTCGACTTACGTTTTTTTGTCTTTCTATGTTTTAGGTGGGGTATGCACACCTTTTTTTTACTTTATCTATTTTCTTGCTAGCTAAACCTCATCAATTATTGCTAGGAAATACTCGTAGTATTTGAGTTACAATTACCAGCCCTACACTCCAGAGAAATTTTTCAAAAAAGATATTAACATAGGTTTAGCGTAATAATAGTGTCGATCTCGAAGATGTCCATCGATTAGCTAACGTTGTCTGTTCATTTCTCTTTATCTTTTTAACAGTTAAGCTTTGCTAAGTTGAGTTGTTTTTTATGGAGTTTTCATTGGAGTGTTGGTTTTCGAGCGTTTTTCACTTGACCATTATTTTTTCTAAGAACTTTTATGGGTTTTTTAAACTTCAACTTCCTTAATATCCTTTTCACTCTGAACTAGTTTAAAACTTAGCTCATCAAGCTGTCCGTTTCTTTATTTTAACTCTTTTTTCAGATCTTACATTAATTTCTATTGACTTTTGTTCTCCCTTTTTAGTTCGTCTATTTGTTTTCGTAGTTAAGTAATTATTTTTTGATTTTATTACTTTGTAGGACTGACAAGGGGTGTTTTCGAAGCTGATTCTGATTTTTTGACACTTTTCTCTGGGGTGCTGAGTTACCGATTTTTTTATTGGGTTTGCTATCTGTGTTGTTTTTTTTATTTGTCAAGACTATTTCTTAAGCGTTCATTTTAGCTTTTAAGACTCATTATTTCTTTTTCCATGTTAATTTTTGATTTTTAATTTTCCTGTAGTTTCTTGGTGATTTCATGACTTTTTGTTCTTTATTTTTCTAGATTTTCGTTTATCTTTTATTTTTCACCTTTCATCCTACTGATTTCCTTTTCGGAACTAGCGTCTTTCAGCGATTTACTGATTTTGCTACGCTCTTCCATCAGAATTTTGACCTGAGTGAATAATGAGACCTAGACCTGATAGTTCTCATCGTGTTGGCATTTTTTAACAAAATTGATGATGCTGTTTTCAGCGTCTGTGTAATTCTTAGACTCTAAGTATCCAAAAATTGCGTCCCTTTGTTTTTTTATCTACTTTTGTTTCTTTTCCTATACTTTTTTACGTTCTTTTTCATTTTATGTTATCTCTTTCTTATTCCTTTTCTCAAGCTCCACTTTCAGCTCCTCAACACTTTTGAACAATTTTTTGTTTTCGTTTTTCAGTTATTCGATCTGTTTTTTTTACGCCTAACCCTTTGCTTAATACTCCTCTATTAGAACTTTGATATGGGTCAGTAAGGTGATTTCGGTTGTGGCCACGATTTGCTCCTATTTCTAGTATCGCTTGATATAATCGGTGATTGAATTTTTCACTTGAGAGTAACTCTTGCTTTGGAGTTGTCCTTCCAAAGTCTACTGTTGTTTCGCTTTTTCTTTTTGTAATTTTGCTTTAAGAGGTGGTAGCTGAGTGTTTTTGTTTTCCTTTTCTAATTATTTTATCTTTTTTTCTAACGATTGGATAGTTTAGTTCTGTGAACCAAGTCTTTTTTCGTACTATTCATTTTTTGTCCTTTACTTGCCAAGGCTGGCATTTAACTTTTCGTTATCAAGCCTAAACTTATTCAAATCCTTGGTGGAGTCGGCCTTTGGAAGTACGGGCAGGTTCATTTTTACAGTCTTTTATTACTGTTAGATGAGATTTTTCACATGGTTCATGAGCAGAATTTACATTCTAGAGATATCAATGGCGGTTTCACTTTAAAACTTCCTGAGAAATGTATTAATGGAACTTTTAGCACCACCATATTATTTACTATTCAGTTGTGCTTCAATAATTTCCGATTGCCTTTTCACTTATTTTTCAAGATTCTACTTGATAGTCAGACTCTTCTGTCTCTTTTTTTCCTCCTGCCCCTCTCTAACTTTTTGTTTTTTTTATTTGCCCTCTTAGTTGTCTTTTTCACTTTTCCGTGAGCTCAGCTCTTCGAGCTATCGACTTAGTTCTTTAACAAGTTTTACATGATTACTAAGAGCCGTGATGAGAAGTTCATTATCATACAGTTTTGAGCGCGTTTATCGTTTAGGATTTTTTAGTTTTTCCAGACGAGTAAGTTAAGAACTAGCCATTTCAGCTATTTATTTTTGCGATTAACGAGCGTATATAGCTCGATCAAACCTTTGAACTTTTTTAAGAGATTGCCTCATTTCCTAAGATAGTGACATTGTTTTGAACTATTAAAGTTCTCTGAAGAGTTCATCATAATCCTTTCTAGAGATAGTTTACTATTTCTACTATTTTTTTGATTGTAGTTTGGATGCAGAACGAGATTTTTCACTGAATATTTTTTCTTATTTTGTCATGGACTAGGAAGCGGTCTTGTCTTACAGTTTAATAAGACCCTCTGATTTTTTCATATTTTTTCCAGTTTCGCTTCGAACGGGCGTTTAAGAGAGTTTCTTCTTTTCGTTGTCGAATTCTCCTCTGAGAACATTTCGTCTGAATTGCTCCAACGAGTATCTCTCATTTTCTTTCAGTTTCCTATTGCAAAAAGATGACAGACTTCGACATAGTCCATCTATTGCTCGTCTTCTGCGACTTGCATTTTGTATTTTATACAGGGATCGCAATTTATCGAGATTGAATTTATTGTTTATGATGTAAGTTATGAATTTAGTCCCGTTATTTTTCTTTTACTTCATGTTTTCAACATTTTACTATAATTTCTTCAGTGGAAGTTGAGGCAGTTGAGATTGGGATTTTGTTACCACAGCCTATGTTCGTGAATGACTTTGGGTTCGTACCGACCGAGTAACGATGGTCTATTGTTTTATAGATTAATTTATCACTTCCTGCCGATGTGGGGTCTGTTATATGTGTTATATGTGCTGTTTTTGGCGTTGGAGGAGGTTACGACCGCCACTTCTGTTGAATCGTTTTTTCTAAGATGTTTGCGAAAGTGAGAATTCCTTTTAACTACTCATTTTCAGTATTAGATATAAAATTGATACAATTTTTGGTAGGTTATATTTAACTATTCACTGATATTGGGAATTTATCTTAAGTTGTTTTCACTGGAGCATAGGAAACTTCCCACAGTTTCTCGATAATTTTTTTGAGTCATTTTTTTACCGAGCGGGCAGGTAAAACGAGATCAATACACCTTTGGATTTTCTTTGGGCCGGTTAGTTGTTCAAAATGAAACGGTCGAGAGTATAAAAATTGGATGATTGGATGTTTGACCCCTAGCATACATAGATTTGAAAATAGAAAAAGCATCGAACTTATCTTAAAGTAAAACCTTTAAATGTATTTTTCAACAACATAGTCATTGGAGGAGTTTTTCTTCGCGTTGTAGTCCGAAACTCACTGTTACTTACTTGTGAGATGGATTCCTGGCACGCCTAGTTGATGAAAACGGAAATCAACAAGATGCAGTCACATAATTAATGCCAGTCTAAGACGTGATTCTTTAAATTTTATCCACTGTTAGTATCATTTTTGTTTCCATTGCTTGATAGAACTGTGTGGAGCGAATTTACTGACCCCTAACAGTGTTTTTAACGAAAATTTAACGATGGTATAAATGGAAAATACATATTCTTTCCACAATTTTAAAAAATTGACATTCTAAAATGAAGCTGACTATACTTTCAATAGCCCTGCTCTCATCAGCAATGGCTACTAAAGTCGATTAGGTGATAGTCATCTAGAAACTAAAGACCGATAAAGGAACTGAATTAAAGTTAGAGGGTTCCAAAGATGATGGCATTCACTATGTTGACAAAAAGGGTGTAAAAGTAGAACCATTTATGATGGCCATGGACTTATTTGATGATGAGGAGGAGGGTGAAGAAGAAGATGAAAGCAAATGAGCCTTAAAAACTGATGGTTTCGTTGTCTGTTTGCATTTTAAAAGCATTAAAAAACATATATCGAAATAAACACACTTTCTATGAATAAAATTACGTCTGAGGAACATAATATAAAATATAAGAGATATAAGTGCGAAATCAATCGCTAAATCAGTCAGTCAAATGCGTCAAACGCAAAGGCCAAAAACATATATTCTTTAGTAAGACATTCATCTGTAAAATTTACGCAAGATAATAAAGCGTGACTATTTTGCCACTCCATAATAATAGAACAAAAATGTTCCACCGATATCTTTGAATTCCTATTTATCGTCCTTTACGTCTAAAGAAAATAAGATATTTTCGTAGCTGGTGCACGAAGATAAGGAGTAGTGGAAGAAGTAACATTGGTGGATCGACAAGGAAGACAGTATTAAAATGATAATGGCGGAGGAGCAATAAGCCTATATGCTTAAAGGCAGCAGTCAAACTAACCGAAATTAAAATCAGTATAGAGATATGCTGGAAGGAGATAAGGAAAGAAATGGCATCAATTCTGAAATAGTTAGGCAGGATGCCGAAAATGCTATATTCTTCAAAAAAGATGGGTGCGGGAGCTATCTTGAAAAGGAGTCCTAGGATGCTAAAAAAATTTTGTATGGTAACTGTAGGCTTTAGAGTGAAGTTTTGAAGACCGGGTAAAGTAGATAAAATAAGACTTCCTAAGATTGTCGGCAGTAATTAAAAGTGAGAGACGGAAAAGGATAGTCTGAGATGATAATGACATGGGGATAGATAGAAAGCACTCCCTTAAGACTATAAGGTCCTGAGTATAGGATGGCAGAGACTCCAATTCGCGATTAGGTGTTGACAAAATTAAACCGTAAAATAAAGAAATAAAAAATATAAAAGAAATCCAATAAAAAAAGTGAATTAGTGATGAAGATACTGGGGAGTGTGACTCCATCTTATCGTAAATCCAGTTCAAGGGTGAGTAGTAGCAGTATTTTAAGGATGAGGAGTGATAGCTAAAGGAGGAAGGAGAAGATTGAGGGTGATGCTTTGGTGTAAGGACTTCTTGCCGTTAGCAATCGTGATAAGAAATGCAACTGACTATTCTCCCTTATTCTTTGTTTATGAAAGAATTCACTCAAATAAACTCAATCCCAATCACCTTCTTCTTCCGCAGATTCTTACTTTCCAATGCCCTTTTTTGACTAAAATTTGACTTCCTGACCCTTGTCACCACTTTTGCCTCTACTTTTGCTTTTCCTCGACTTCTACTTTTTGCGATTACGACTTTTCTTCTTCAACTTTTTGACTTCCTCGTCCTTTACGGCATCTGTTTCGTATTGAGTAACAATTTCTTATTCGAGAGTTTATTTTGGACTTCCGCAACTACTCACACAGGTATAGATGAAGAGGCTTCCCCAATCCAAGATGGCCAATTTTTTGCACCCATTTATACTCGAGAGAAGTTGCTAAGTAATTTGAACTTATAGTTTTAAGGGAGATTCGCAATTAAGGCAGCGATGGCGAGGGTTCAGAACTTGAGTATTGTAAGGTACCGACGGACCACAGTAGATTAACGTTGGATGTTATATTTTAGACAAGATTTTTCTGTAAGTCTAGAAATTTTCGTCTTTGGGAACACTTAAAGAGGGATTCTTTTCTTGATTAATGATTCTGCCGTTGGGGTTGAAAGGACTTTAAACTTATTCCATTTTATCGATAAGACGTCTGTCTTCCTTTTCCATTTTCCTAATTTCTTCTTAATATTGTTTATAGTCTTAAAGACCAGTATCTTCTTATTCATCAGATTGCTATCCCTCAGCCTACTCTATCGACTATTATTGAGCTGCAAGCCTGGCATTATTGATTATTTTATGCATTTATTTTTTTGAAATACTGTCTGTGTTGACTTCAAAGGACTGCTCAAAGATCGTATTTATCATTGCACTACTTATTGGTTGTTAGTTCTTTTAAAGTAGAGGTGTATATTGTTTTGGGGCTTGCTGGCGAAGGACTTTATAATTTCTCCGGCATTTCTAAAGAGGTAATATGATCGGTTACTTCGCAGTAGAATACATAGAGAACTCTGTAGTAGGTGGTTTAGGATCCGTCTAAGGGGCAAAATAGTTGCAATATAAAAGTCATGTAAGTTTTTTGCGTACAAGGCTTGGATTAGTTTATTGTGTCGATTTTTCTGTTTTGGTGCTATTGCTATTGCTATTGCTACAAGTCAGTTTGCTTGGGGTTTTTTTCCCGATCGTTGGACTTTTTTTTGCAATATTAGCAGATTAGTAATTATGGCGATGGCTCATAAAGCCATTCTGGCTGTCCTCCGATGAAAGATATTTCGATTTTATCTTGAATGCTTTGAAGCTTTTATTTTGAAATGTAGCCGAGATAGATCTAATCCCAGTCCGGATGGATGTTTGTAATTTTTGTTGTTGAAGCTTTCTACATTACTATTATAATCTCTTCCAATCCTCGCTTTCAAACCATTAATCAAAACCATCATTAAATCCTTGAAACAAAAAAATCTATACAGACTTCGCTATGAACCACAAAAAGAATTCAAACACAAACACAACCATACTGCTGATTTTTTTACCCTTGTCGATCACATCAATAGCTCAGCAATGTCCGTGTAGTTTTCCAAATTCTTATTGTTTTTCCAACAATTACTGCGCTTGCTAGTCTGGATATGTTATGAACTGTAGTGTTCCGGCATACGAACTCCATTCTGGGCAGTCGGTTTCGGGAGTGTCTATCTCGATGGAATATATGTATTTTAATTTAATACCGACGAGTTTAGATACCGTCATGAGTTTTGGGATAACTATTTGTCAAGATCTAGATGATGGTGATGATGATGATAGTTCGCAGCTACTGATTAGCAATTGGGGTAATAATGGCAACCTTATAGAGTTGGGGAGAGATACGTCGATGGACAATGTCAGAATAGAGGTATAAGACGGATGTTCATCACTTGTGACTTAGCATCTATCCTTTGCGCCTCAGATAAACGGAGAAAAGAGCACCTTGATCATTGGGTTGAAAATTTAAGATGAGTTATCGGGGAATCGTCGAAGAAACGATCGTCAAAGAAATCGTGCATAAAGACTGCTCCTATTACAATATTCGGGATAAAGAGGCAACTTAGAATCCTAATCAAATCTGAGGAATCTGCAATCTCGGTCTCCCGGACTGTAAATATCATTAAGGATATAGTAGGTGCAAATATTTGACACCAATATGCTAGTCACTATCAGCTTGGCAGTTTTGGCTGTCATTTCATCCATAATCGCTATTCTCATACTTTGCACCGTGGTACGTAGGCTTCGACAACATCGACTGGAACAAGAAGAGCGAAATCGTGGTCAAAAACTTCCGAATGACATCAGTCATTTTGAGCAGTATATTCCCATCAGAGATTCTTCAATGCTGGAGTTGACGCAAGGAACAATTTGCTCTGTTTGTCTAGGCGACATGTACGGGAATAACTCTTTGAGAAAAACTCCGTGTGAACATGTATTTCATTCGGAGTGCTTGGATGCTTGGTGCTCGAAAAACTTAAGTTGTCCGGTTTGTAGGAATGGATTAGGGAGGAAAGAGTTCGAAAGTGGAGAGAATGAGAAGAAGCACGAACCGTTTGGGATTGGCGTTGCTTACGAGTTGAGTTCCTCGAGAGGATAGCCAATGCTGGAGTTTAATAATAGTCTATATCAAGAGTCAGAATGAAAATTATAGATAAAAGTAGCCTCCTGGAACGGGGAGTGGATGTTATTTTTATATTTGCTATTCTATATAGAGTGAATATATTCAGTGTATTCAGTATTTGCTATTCTATATAGAGTGAATATATTCAGTGTATTCAGTATTTGCTATTCTATATAGAGTGAATATATTCAGTGTATTCAGTATTTGCTATTCTATATAGAGTGAATATATTCAG
>JAOWAT010305620.1:0-15373 GCA_028571025.1 Longipedia americana
GAAAATTAAGAGAAGAGACATCAGCTCCAATAGGACAATGTAAAAAAGCACTGGAATAAACAAATAACGAGTATCACTAAGCATTGAAATGGCTACAAAAGAAAGGAATGAGTTCTGCAGATAAAATGAGCGGAAAGTAAACAAGATAAGGAGTAGTAGTTTGTGAGATAACATAAAATAGATAAAAAGCCGTGTTAATGGAAGTGAACTGTGAGACAGATTTTGTCGCAAAAAATGAACTATTCCTAAGGTTCATATAGAAATTCAAAGAAAGAATAATTCAAACTGAGCAATCCTTCCATATTGAAGGCAATGACGGGGAATCCCCAATTAAGCAAATATAAAAATTTATGGAAGATAGTAATCCTTGCGGTGTGTTCCCTGAAGAAGCTACGAACAAAACGATAAAAGAAGAGTTTAAACTAGTGATTGCAAGATTGCAGTAGAACATAAGAATACGGAGACTAATTACACTACATTCTGACAAGGGTAAGGTTTGGGATTAACTCAGGAAATAAGTTTGGAAGCTATGTTCACCAAGCCGTAAAGGATGGCATCGGATCACAAGTATCAATAACAGAGTTTAAAATCGAACCAGAAATCGAAAACTAAGACGAACAACAAATTTTCAATTAATTCAGCGACAACATATCTGCACAAATTTTAGGATCTCCACCAAAATATCTGACTCCATAACAAATTCCGGAAGAATAACTTCAGGAATAGGCAGATAAGGTTCGATAAGAAATGGCAGTTGCCTTGTCAAAGGCTCCAGAAAACATGCATGACAAAATGGTGTCTGGAAAACTCGATGCAAACTATTATTCACAGGTTCTATTAACCTCAATGAACTATATTTTGTCCAATGGAAATTAGACAGTTGGAGAATACTGGGCAGGAGTGGAGCATGAGCTTGGGAAGACAGTCGATATTGTCAAGACAGTGAAATGGTAGTGTAAATGAACCACTTATTTTTAAACAACAACAATGAATATAGAAAGATAGTCATTTGTTTGCAATTCCCTTCTGAATTTTTTTTTCTACATATCCCAAACAGGTACCAATCCTGGCAATCATCTCCATAATTTTCTAGACATTCCTCTAGGTTTAGAAAACCTAACTTTCCATTTTATCAATGGCAGTGAGTCCGGTAATGATCTAATCAAGTTATTTATCATAAAGATTTTTATTCTGGATGGCCTACTCAACCGACTGATGAACATGTTTGTATTACTTTCTGAGGATCATGTTGCATTACTATAGTCTTTACATCCTTTATCGATGAACTAAATTTGTAACATTCGGAAAAAGTACTAGAGGTTGATTATTAGATGAATTATTTCAGGTTTGAGTCTTACATGTTGAATTTTTGAGAATTTTGTGTGTTTTGTTCTTATAGAGTAAATTATTTTACACGGTTTAAGTAGGAATCAACCAGTTAACCTTATTTGTCAATACTTATTAATTTGAGCATAAATGATACTAATTTCACGAAAAAAATCAACCCTAGCTTTTCTGCTTTGCCTTGTTTTAAATGTCGTTTTAGTCCTCGGATCCTTGCAATAGCAACTAACTTAACAACCTGACTTTTCGGTAGCCTCCTTCAGCTAGGACTCCTGGAAACTATTTGCCCAGCGTGATATAATCTAAAGTCCCTATAATGCAGAGATATACTCGATAGTAGCCAACGATGGTAGTCAGTTGACACTAGTAACAAAGAAAAAGATACTGATATACTATTGTAATGAGATGAAAAATTGCACGAAAAGCCCATACGAATTATAAGAAGCAGATTCTTTGTTGTATGATGTTTCTGTTAGTAGCGATTTCATGGCCATATTTGCCGGAGGATCAAGTGGGCAAGTCAGCGTGTTCTGGATGGTTTAGGATAGAAAATATGCAAAATTGGGCAGTTTTAGTGATAGTACAAGTCCGATCAGGGCGATCAGAAATCTTGATAAAGGTAACTTGTTTGTTGTCGGTGGAGATGATAGGAAGCTGAGATTATATCGATATCAGCCAATGGACCCCAAACACTATGTGGAAGTGTCCTCCAGTGATATTGTGGTAGACTCTCCCATTGTTGATATTGCGACAAGTGCAGTCAACAAAAATAAAAATATCATATTTCTAGCTCACGGAAAAACTGTCACCTACTACTGGTCCCCCTACAATTCAAAGTCAATTAATGATACCTTTTAGTACAAGGGAAGCTTGGGATGGAATCATGGTCAAGTCACCGCCATTGATTCCTTAGCAGAGGCCGACAGTATGCAGTACTCTTATATTGCTGTGGGAGGGGAAGACCAAAGTCTGTCAGTTTATCTATACAACGAAACCACCGAATTATATGATGCCATTTTTTTGTAAACGGATTTACCTGGAAAAGTATTCACTTTAGGATTTTCACCTTTAGCAAAGTTTCTATCGGTCGGAGTATCTAATCCTGAAAACAGGATTTACTAGCAGATAAATAAGGATGGAAAAATCACCTATCGGCTTTTTCAGTCCATAGTTCCAAAGAATTAACCATCTCTTTTTTTGCGATCTCTCAAATTTGCCATGGATGGATTTGCTTTTGTATAAGCTAGGGACGATTTTACAATCAGAACATACACAGTTGGGGGTTGTGAAGGTAGTACTCATTATGAAAATGGTACATGTGTTGAAAATTCCAATATTTTGATGATTGTTCTCATTATCGGTGGAGTTGTCATTCTTCTAGGTGTGGGCATTTTGATTTGGAAAAAAGTCAGAATTATACCTGAAGAGGTAAAACATACTTTGCTGGATCAGAATGAGTAAGGACATGTAAGCTTCGGAGAATCTAAATAAAAAAACGCGAAGAAAGGATTTGGAAATGGAGATAGCAGGGAAAAACCCTCCTTTTAGGAATAACCCAAAAGAGATAGCAGTGGTCTGCCTGGGTAGCTTACAAGAGGAAACAAATCAAAGTCTGATGATGCTGTCAGAGCATTTATCCATGGAGACTTAGGGTTGTCAAGTGCAAGCAAAAGCGAAAAAAGACAAGAGAAGTGAAGTATTCTGGAATGTACATCACAATACTATTTTGGTAACATTAATTTCCCAAACAATTAAAATATTTTAAAACTTAATACAAAAAGCTCTGACATCCCAAGGAGTATTGAATTTATTGGTAGCATTAAATATTAATTTTTTTAGATAATCACGAAAACTATGACACTTTGCGTTCTCCTATTCGTCTCCTCACACTTGCTATCGGGCATCTTTTCATTTGGTGTAGAATAATCCAAGAGTCCAGATACTTTAGCCAAAAGATAACAATTTTCAATCGCACCTCAAGTATCTAACGAAAAGTTCATCCTTCTACAGTAACTTGATTTAAATAAACGTGGAGCAAAAACTACATTTGCAGCCCTAAGGTTAAGTTCATCCAACGGTTAGACATTAATAGCTGCTGTTGTAGGGAACGATATTATCATATATATATGCTAATAGAATTACTTGAATTGTCAAAAAGGGAAGAATGCGGTAATGAAGGATAAAAGCATACAGTTATTGGCAGCTGCTTTAAATTTGGCAGGAAATCTTCTTTTTGTTGGTGGATCTGATAGTAAAATTTACGTTTTTGAAAGGAATGGCGTCGGAATTGATAGTGAGTTTGTATTGATGGATGAGACAATCAACGACATGCAAAGGTCGATAGTTAGTATAAGGATAAGTCGGGATGGAAAATACATGATTGCTTATGGAACGGATAAGATTCCAAGGGTTTACATATACTCTCCAACTTAAAAAACTAAATACAAACTATTCCAGTCACTGCAGCAAACTGGATAGCCGGCACTAGCAGTGAGACCGATGAATATTCAGGGTAAAAATAATTATATCTTTGTAACTTACAACAATAAAATAGATGTGTATGTTAAAGATGCGTTTGGATAGTTTAATCGTAGTTACACAGTAGGAGTTGACACAGATCAGCCAATTATGGCTATGGCAGTTCCAGCAAATGACAATAATGCTTCGGTAGGAGTTTTTGTGACGGGAGGAGCTGACAGCAAGCTTCGAGTTTATCAATATTTATAGTCAACTCAAAATATCTCGTTAGTTCAAACTATCTCTGATGATTTAAACGCAATATACAGTTTGTCTTTGTCTGAATAGGGCAGATTTTTACTAGTTGGACATCACAACTACTCCATTTACATATACGAAAAAAATGTATCATCCGATGGAACATTCGAATATCAGTTATTCTAAACGTTACATAATGCAGGGACTTCTACGTCTTCAAATTTTGTCAGAGTTTCACAGTATAGTTTTGATGGAGGTGCATTGGTCACTGGAAGTGATGATTTCTTCTTGAGAATATACCGACAAGGAACTTGTCCGAATGGCGCGTAATTCGAATATGGAACATGTGTTTAGCCGTCTAAAGCTTGGATTTACATCTTGATTGCAGTATGTGGGGTGCTAATAGTCGGTATAGGAATTTTTGTATATGTAAAGAAGGTCAAAATTCCATCTGAAAGTAGTAGAAAATTTGAAGAAGATACAGATTATAGTAAATTACCAGAAGATACACCTGAGAGCAAGAAAAAGATAATTGACTCCATGATTCTTAACAAGAAAAGGTTGTTAAGAGGTGATCTTGACACAGACAAATGAAAAATAAAATAAATTGCAAAAGGTGATTGGCTAATTTGATAGGATATAACGTTTGTAAATGAGATAAATCGAACTATTCAATATTAACGTGGTTACTTCTTCGCCTTTCGGATAGTAGTTTGTTTGGGAACATCGGTTTAGTTGAAAAAATATTAGTCACATCTATGATTTCTCCATTTTTTGTGATCAAATTTTTCGTCTTTTTCCATCTAAAGTTACCTATTGTAACTTGGTTTCCACCAAAAAACATGTAAACAGTAGAGAACCACAATACAGATAATTGTAAGTGCAGTGATAGCAACTGAAGCCATAAGAAGTCCTTAATTCTGCCAATTCGTATTGAATCTTTAAGTAGTTCCTGGATCGTTTCTCACTCTGATGAACTACACCATTGAAAAGAAGGTGGTGAAAGCCTACAAATAAACAAGATACTCGATAAAGATGAGTCCATTAGTTGGTGGCACTGATTTTCTTATTGTAGGAATCAGTGCGACATAGGATACCATCAGTGCAGCTATGTTTAATGACCTTTTCCCCGATGCTATTGGGTCCTGAAAGAATATCCCGATGTTTATAATACCCAGAAGCCAAACTGGAAAAAATATAGTCAGTATTGTCGGAAGTGGAGCCTTATAAACAGGAATAGTAAAGTGGGCATACTCGAAACAATCGATTTTTTTCTTCTTCTTTTTCAGGGCTACTGAATCTTCTTAAATTAGCATATTGTTTGTCGTATTAGGTTGTTAGGCAGGACGAACCTGTTCTTTGCCGTTATCTGTAACACTTTACGGACTGTCTCTTTTAAATTTGTTCGTAAACTAGGCATGCATTTTGGCTTATGCAAGGTCATAAAGACCAAATTACCCCTATATACTATAGGATAGTTTAAGGAAAGGGTTTGTATGATCCATAAGATTGAATTTTAAGGCAATTTTTTTATTGGTTTCCTTGTCTTTAAAAGTTAGAGATTGGACTTTTATTGAGAGTACTAGATCGACAATTTCGAACGGAGACCAAAAGATCTCAGGGTATGCTGTGACCAGGACTGATTTCCTGATGACATAGGTGAATGTTTTCTTTGATTTATCTTATTTAAAGGTCACATCGAGATTATCAGCTTTCAGCTGAATTGCATTACTCCTATTGAAATGGAGAACAATATTGTCGGTGAGCTAGTCGACATATTCCTCGGGAAGACCTTCATGATAAGCCGTGAATATCATGGAAGTGTTGATTTCGGCTGTGAGATCATCGAGATCAAGTTCCTTAAAATTTTTGAAGTTTAAACGGAGATAGGCTGGGACATAATAAGTTATTTAATTGTTTTTCTCGTGTATGAGAACCTGGTTGGTTGTGAATTAGCCACTTTTCATGGGGTCTTATTATAGCATAATGTTTTTTGGGGAAATGGCTTCCATAAATTTAAAATATTCAAAAAATGTTCAAGGATTTACGGTCAGTCATAACCATCCCTTATTTCTATCTAAATAATTAAGTTAACTTGGTAATAAGTATTATTAATGATAGATTAATGCAAGACCGGTATGCTTTTTTCCTTCATTTGTTGCGTTTTGCTAGAAGTTGCTCAAACATCAACAGACTTTACACCCAAAAACTAACGAGCGGGTGCTTTTAGTGAAACTGGTTATCAATTTGTAATGAGATCTCAAATCAAAAGTAAGTACAATTTCACAATCAATTCTCTCTCTGCAAGCAATGGAAATCAAATAACTCTTGTCACTGGAAGGAGGACATTGATATATTTTTGTAAAGCATTGTAGGATTGTTCTCAAAACTATGTAGAATTACAACCTCAGGCAACTTCTTAACTAACGGATGTCGATGTCAGTGATGACTTCTTAGCGTTGATCACAACTGAAAAGAGTGGTAGAATGAACGTATTTTGGAGGTAGAATAATGGGACATATACCTTAAGAAAAGTGTTTGAAGATTATGACGACACATTGAGTGCAGTCGAAATGATCTCTAATGCTAATTTGGTCGTTGCTGGGGGAATAAATGGAGTGATTAGAATATACATCTTTAATAAAAACATCCCCTAGATGTATGAAAATACCAACCTCACCTTGGATTTAAAGGGTTCTGTTACCGCAATTTCTGTAAACTCGATCAATCGTGTCAAGAACATCATATTTGTTGCTAGTGGATAATCGGTTTTTGTCTATTATGCCAACTATACCACGGGAATTGATCCAAATTTTGCCCTTGATTATCAGCTGGAAGATTGGAACGGAGGGTATGTCACTGCTATGGATTCTTTGAATACTGCTACATATTTAAACGAATCTATAGTTGTTATAGCAGGAGCAGAAAATATTGTATCTATTTTCCAGTATGATATCGTCCTTCAGACGCATAATAAAGTTCAAAGTTTAAACTTTTCTTCGTAGGTTTTTACGGTTTCTCTGTCTCCGAATGGCGCATTCTTGATTGTAGGGAAGCATGATAACATTAATGAAGTTTATGCACAAGAAATAATAAAGGGGAGGGTTCATTACTCTTTGGTCCAGACCATAAAAATTGGATTAATGTCAAATTTTGTAAGAACTCAACGGTTTACTCGTAACAGTCAGTCTTATGGGTTCATCTCAGCAAGAGATGACTTTGTGCTGAGAACATATACATTGGGTCCTTGTCCGAGTGGTCAACATTTTTAGTAAGGATTATGCGTTGAAAATTCTTACACTCTTATTATTGTGCTGAGTTGTGTAGGAGGGGCTATTTTGGTGGCCGTAGTACTGATAATTTGGAAGAAAAAAAGAAAAAATCCTGATGAGGTGAATTCCAGATTCTACTTGTAGTAAGAAGACATAGTTAAGGACCCTAAACCCGCAGAAAAGAAAAAAGAAGAAAGTATAGACGGTTTTAAGAAAAAAATAAAGTACGCAATCACGAGGGCAAAAAGTATAACAATCAATAGATCTGAGTCTAACGATGCAATTCGGGAGTATAGAAGGGACAACGAAAATTAAAGATAATGATTTATGTCTCTTTATTTTCGATGTTATTTGGGTTTTTTAACGCCGAACAATTTGTTAAAGTAGATTGCGCACAAGTCTGGGAGTGGAAGTCAAAATTCCTATTAAATTGGATAAATAAGATATAAACTTTATGAACTAATCTTCTTTGCTCGTGCTCTTAATTCTCTGTTTCGTCATCAACTCGCTCTCTCAACTCTCCTCTGGTCTGATGGGAAAGAATCTTTAGTGGTAATTCCCCTCAAAAATAGGTGTCTATCCAGAATACATAATAAAATAAAACTTGAACATCCATAAGCAGGGTGCCAAGATATCATTTTAATCTCTAAATATATGCATGTTACAAGAAAAAACCATGGTAAGTGTGGTAGCTGGCAATAGGGTTTACATATTTTTGTGCGACAAGAACTATCTTAACTGCACTAGATCGGATGACATTGTCGTTCCCACTGAAAGCGATTTGTTGAAGGCTAGTGCAATTTCTAATGAAAAAGGGTTGATGATTTTGGGTGGAACAAACAAGTAGCTATACATATACGAGAGATCCAGTCCTGAGGATGCAGATTACAAACTGAAAAGTACAATAATGAACTCAAGTGGGGAAATTTCTACGATACAAATGGCTCAATAAGGTAATTTACTTGTAGCAGCTGGAAGCGAGCAAATTCCAAAGATTTATAAATACGATGATTCCCAATTCCTATACTCGCAAGACTTAAAGAATACTGTTTCCTCAGTAACAGTGGTCAGAGTAATTGAGTTTTCGACAATGTACTGCTACATTTTTGTAGCTTACGATAGTTTTATTGATGTTCATGTGAATACCTCGGGAACATTTTAATATGCCTACACGCTAGGAAAAAAGTAACAACCTTTGGTTACTCTCGCTGTTCCTACGAAGGTTACTAACCCTTATAGTGGAGTACTGGCAGCTGGAGGCATCTAAGGAAATGTCCGAATTTACCAATTTTTGCAATATAATTCAAAGATGGTATAGGTTCAAACACTTAATGATGGCTTCAACTCCATTAAATCTCTGGCACTGTCGCAGGACGGGCAATATTTGGCAATTGGAAATCATGCTTTCACGGTTTTCATTTACAAAAATAATAAACTGGCAAACGGTTCTTATCATTACGAACCTTATCAAACACTGCATAACTCTGGAGATACTTCAACTTTTGCAACAGTGATGAAATTTAGTACTGAAGGAAAAGTACTAATAACCGGAAGCGACGATTTTATTGTACGAATTTACCAGGCGGGAAGCTGTGAATAAGGTGAATACAATGACTACGGGACTTGCAAAAAATAATCCCATGTTTTAATGTGGGTTGGAATTGCACTCGGAGCGGTTGTATTGATAGTAATTATCGGTTTGGTACTCAAGTTCAAGGTAAAAATACCCGATTAAAACAAAATTCATAGTCAGGAAGGGGACTATAGCGAATATATGTAGACCAAAGATGATACGAATAAAGAAAGAAAGCCTACCAGAAAGTCAAGTATTGATTATGTGAAAAGGAACACAAGCAAAGCTAATGATTAGAAAAAAGCGATGTTAAAAGGAGATCTTGATCATTGAATATCGTTTCAGACCGTTGAAAAAAATGTTCTTATCACTTTGTAAAAAAATACTATGAACACCTTGGATTAAATTTTTAATTTTACTTTGAAAAAAATCATTATCAGGGCATTTTGTTCCTATCTGAAAGAGAGAGAGACTTGCGTTCTGACCAAGGTCGCATAAAAATACTTTTATGTCTCTTCGACTATTCTGTTTTTTTATTGATAAAAAACTATAAACAGATTAAATAATATTAAATTTGACATATGAAGTGACTCAAATAGACAATTTACACACAGTAGCATTATCAGCAAATCTGCTTCTGACTGACTCGCTATTTTAGAAATATTGGAAAAGTTTCGTCATTTCCTTCTCAAGTTTTCGACATAAATTAGGCTATTACTGTTGCTATTTGTAAATTTAATCCCAGAACCCGTCAGTCCCTATTAATACCTATGTCAGCTCACTTTTCTTTATCGTGATTATTTATGGCTCAGCTAACATGTATTTTTTGTATTTTCGATCTCCAATAGCTCTTGAAAGCATCATTTATCCGTTAATTCTGTGTTTTTTCCCCCTTTTGAAGACAAAAGCTCCCTTCTCAACTACGCTTCTGAGTTAATTCTATTCGGTGAGGTTATGTTTGGTCGTAAGGACCTGCCATTCATAGTTTGCTTTTTTCAGTCCATAAGCCTAGCTATCCCCAAGATTGGCGATGATGACTTGGTCTGTGGAATTAAGTATCAAAACAACAAGAGCGGTACTTCCAGCTCCGTCGTTGGGAAAACATTATAAATCTGTAACGACCATATTTTAAACGTCAACAAAGGCTAAATTAATTTTGTTCGTTACATTATTTGATGGCTTGCTGTGGGAATTTGTGAAACGAAGAGTTTGTTACAATTTTTCGAATCAAACTATTTTGGAGAAATGATGAGACAGAATTGTCACTGTGACCGTCAAATACAGCAACTATGGTATATTATTATTCTCTAATGAACGAGAACTAAATATGACTTTATCATTATACTTTATCCAAATTTTGATCTCTTTTTCCGATTGTGGAATAGATAGTGAGACCCAGCTCTTGGATTACGGTATTTTTGTGTTCCTAATTTGTTTATTATGGTGAGGAACAGCAAAGTGGTTCTTCCAGCAACATTTAGAAGCCTTCAATTTCTAAGGGAAGGTGAGGAAGATCTGCGTTCATGTGAAACGATTATGAGAGTTATAATTATAAGAAAAAAAATAGGTAAAAAGAAAAATTAAAAACTTTCCCAAATTATTCCTGAATTTTAACTTTGGATTGAGAACTGTACTAGTTTGATTTCTTACTATATAAATTATTTTTCCTATCAGAAATGGTCTGACGCACGTTACTTTTTTCAATAAACCTGAAATTATTGGATAATATTAATTTCTGATTAGGAATAGAATTAAGATTTATCAGCAAACGGAAAAAACATCAAATATTATTGATAATTGCATAGATTTAAATATGGGAGTTGATCAAATTTTTTCCGGGACTTGTTTGACTTTCTTGGTACCTCTGATAAGACCTGTTCTTCTGGCGGCAATAAGACCGACTTTCTGACCGGGACAGGCGAATCTATTGATGGTTCCGGGTTTACCCAAGTGCTTGTGGTTACCACCACCGTGAGGATGGTCGACAGGGTTCATTCTAACACCTGCAACTATTGGGAATCTCTTTCTGAGTCTTTTGTATTTGTGGAAGAGAGTTCCAGCTTTCATGATAGGCTTTTCATTTCTGCCTCCTCCAGCAATAATACCGACAGTTGCTCTGCAGTTTCCTGGGATTGTTTTTCTGGATCCAGATGGCAATCTAATTCTAGTTCTGCTTCCATCTTCGGAGTGTCCAACAATGGTGGCATAGGTTCCAGAACATCTTGAGTATTTTCCTTTGTCTCCTACTGACGATTCAATGTTGCAGATAATGGTACCTTCAGGGACTCGGTTGACTGGGAGAACATTGCCGACGGAAACTGTGGCCTTTCTTCCTGCAAAGATGTACTGTCCTGAATAAGTTCCCTAGGCGGCCAGGAAATACTCGGTTTTATGCTGATAGTGATATGGGTCTCTGAAGTCCACCTTGAGGAGTGGGCATCCACGTCCTGGGTCATGAACAACTGATCTGACAACTCCTTTAATATAGCCTTCACGTTCAGCATAGTCAAGATTACGATAGCGAGGAGGAGCTACTCTTTTAGACTTGATGCCACGATAAACTCCCTTTGGTTTACCCTTTCTTTGGTTTCGGATAACCTTACCCATGATAATCAACCACTAAAATTATTATTATTTTTTTTAAATTAAAAATAATCAATATGCTTCGAAATTATCCATACTCAAAGAATTATCAAATCAATACTCCTCTCTCACAGTTTTAAGTTTATTTTCCCTAGGAATCAATGAAAGGTGAAAAATAAAGCTCAAATTTACCAAACCAACGTTAGTAAAACTGAATTCTTCTGATCTAATATTTAGTTCACAGGGGAGTGTTGACAAGAGAACCTTAGCCACCTTGAATCAGTGGCATAACTGGACAATAAATATACTTATTTTTAACGCGCCGAGATAGTTTAAAGTTGTTGAAGGAGGTAATGACACGGAATGCGCAAGGAACTTTTGTATTAAATCATTCATTCGGACTCTTTGAATGAAAAGTCAGATTAATTTCCTCCTATTAAAACTCACGTTGTAGATCGTGCTTTTAGTAGATAAGCTTAATCGGAATTTGTACTGTATAGATCCATGGACAAATATTTCGATAGATATGGGCGTATGATTCAATGTCACACAATAGACCTTATGAATTACATTGCGAGGTTCTCGAAGATTCAAAGTAGAAATCGAAGTAAGACGAGAAATGATAGCATTATTCCATCTATACAAATAGTAATATGGGTATAGCAGGAGAATGTAGCAGATTGCAGAATATACGGCATTGTAAACATTAGGATACCATAGACAGACAATAGACTGAAAAGAAATGGGATGTATATACTAAAAATAAGATGTACAAGCTGATTGAGGCGCAATTTTGTAATATTCATTTAAAAAATGTTTTATATTTGTTGTTGGGATATCTTGGACACCGGGAAGAGATTATTTCAACTTTTCAATCGGATCGGAGTGTGGTTTACTACTGAGTGGAACTTTATCAATCTGTTACATGATTTTTTGAAATGTTTTATAGTCAGAATTAAAGTGCTCTAGAGTTAATTTTTACCTCTAAAAAAGTCGAAAATTCTAGTTTGGACTCGGAAGTCTCAGATAAAATATTGAGCGGGTTTAGGAATGATTGAACTCTCAGAATCTGATTCCTCGTTTTGGAAGTTTGATTTCCTTTGTTGAATCTAAACTGACATTTATGGATCATTTTGCGACATATCATTCATCTAAAGAGACAGAAATAACACAACAGACACGCGTATATCCTGAAAGAAAGAGATAGGAAAGAAGTAAACTTTTAAATGAACAAAGAAGTCAATCAAATAATTTTGCACATTAAATACCCCATTCATTGCTTCTTCAAAGCAAGTATATGCTTAAGATCGTTTGTAAAAATAACGCCTGAAAAAGTCGAATTACACAGACTTTTTAGGGTTTTTTTGTTAATTCCTACTGAAAGACGATTAGAATTAAATTGCTTATATGATATAAATGTCCTATTCTCTATGTACGCCCAGTTCATCAACAGAGTGCCATAAGGGATCCTTAAAGTTTTATTTTATTTCCTTGAATTTATCCTAAAATCTAAAACTCTAGGAAGTAACAGAATTTAAACGTATCTGTTTAGATCGAAATTTATAATTAAATTACCAAATCAATCGGCTTCCACTGACCTACTGATGGAATTAAAAACGAATATGTTGAATCGGCTGACTAATTCCTTGAAAAATTTACCTTACCAAGAAAAAAGCTCAGGAAACTTCGCTAAAAAAAGACGGCAAAGCAAAAAAGTATTTCAGAAGTCGATGGGGCATTGGAGCAGACGGGAACAATACAGGTACGCCGCCTTTTTGGAAATATTCTAGGGCCAATTTTAAGACAGAAGAAGGACAAAAATATTTAAACTAATGGAAAGATTTATTCCATCACGGAGTCATAATCAGTGCAGGAGTCACCACCAAAAAATGTTCAAAACCTATTCTAACATCTCTTAATTTATCAAACATATGAGATCCAAGCATCCTAGATACAATGCGAAGTTCCCAGTCTACTAGAAAGAACTTGGGTAACTCTACAAAAATACGTGCGATTCCAAAGATTAATCAGAGGAATAGAGTATTTCTCAGAACTAACTGTATGAGCACAAGAAAGAACCATTTTCCTAAGATTAACACGCTAAATTTGCAGTGTCCGAAAACTCGAGGAATAATTCGGACTTTTCTCAGCCACTTCTGAAAAATCCTCCACAATATTTTTTACCTAATATTGACGGGAAAGTTGATGTTAAGGCAGACGACAAATGGTTAACTGCTCCCGATTATGAAACACATAATAATATGCTCACAAACAGAATTATTGTTGACGAGAAAAATTAATTTTTCAAAAAATATACGACGCCAGAAGGATGCCTTCAACAACAAATGGAGTACTATCGACAGTTCAACTCTAAGGTGCAATATTTTGAAGCACCGGTAGAGAAAGTATAAAATACCCACTTTCAAAAATAAGCCTTCGAAAGCCCATATAAATATCGCCCTTTCTAAGGAACTAATTTATATCGGCCATTCGAAGCAGAAATGGCTTCCAGACCATTTCCACACTTCACAAACGTGAAATAAGGTCCTACCGATCAAGACTGGATAGAATTGGACTTTTATTATAGACACTGGGTTTCAAGTTTACGCAGGATTTATTAGATAGAAAGAGAAATTTCATCTCAAGTCCAATGTCATTATAAAGGAAAATGATAGATTTATTTCTTTTATGTTTTCATGCATTCTTAGACTAAATAATTAGTTCCAGTTTCCGTTCATAATGGTATGGTTTATTTCCATAAAAAATCATCAATATAATCATGGTAGAGGATCAGCACTGATGTAGGTAACAGTGGATGCAAGTTATCTGACAATGCAGGGAGCTGTGAGACCACGACCTTATTTTTTGAATGCTTCACGAGTTGCCAGTCTGACCATCCTGGATGCCAAAGGAGCACCATACTAGAAATCCCAAAAGCATGTAGTTGCTATCGCACCTGCCAAAATATCCCCTACACCTCCACATCTCTTAAGACCGCCCTGCGTTCCAACCAAAAAAGATTTCTTTTTCCCCAGGATTAAATCATTATATCCCTTGACAATGACGGTAAACCCAAGATCTTTGTTCTCGATGTCCAATTCCAAGATCTATTAGTGTTATCTGAGAGTGTATTTTTCACGGATTTTTTCAACTGGAATATCAATGTGCTTTCTGAGAAGAGCTAGTTCTTTCCAGTTGGGTGTTAGTATTGCCCTGTGTTTTCTGAGAACCTTGAAGAGTTAGGGATGCTGAGAAAGGTAATAAATAGCATCGGCATCGAAAACAAGGAGAGAATCTTCTGGTAATTTTTTAATAAGCAATGGAAAAAAAGTGTGCATATAGATATCCCTGCCAAGACCAGGTCCTATAACCCAGGAGTTGATAGCTTTTTCCCATGCGTTTATCTTCGCAAACCATTAGTCGTGTATTTTTGGTATATCTTCTCTCGGAATGCGATGCTACTATTAGGAAATGAAGACTGGATGAGCTATTATCTATGGTGAGTACGATTTAATGGAAGGAGCTGATGATTTCGAACAAAAGATATGGGCCAGATCAGCTCCGATCTTCAATGATGAGATTGCAGAATAGAATGGTGCTCCTGTAAATTAGAAACTCCCTCCAATAACGCCAATTCTTCCATTTTATCCTTTTTTAGCATCATTTCTTAAGAGTGGGAATACCTTAGTTAGTCTTTTGAGAAGCTATCGACTCATCGGTTGGTGTCTTTGAAAATTGAGAAAGTTAGCTTTATGATTATTAGTTTTGAGAAAAAAATCAAAAGGAAAAAATCACGAAATCAGGTTTAATGATCAGTGAATATTATTAAAAATGGAATCTTTTGGCAAACTAACCGTTTTTGGCAAACTAACTGTCACCTAAGTTT
>JAOWAT010305731.1:0-15370 GCA_028571025.1 Longipedia americana
CATTTTTTCAAGGGACGATGGAGTTCAAATTACTCCATAGAGCAAACTTCTCTCTGCTTCAAAAATGATAATAAAGACAAATAAAAGTTTCGGTATGAATTATTGGCTGATAATTAACTGTTTCTGGTTTCAAATAAAATCAAAAGAGACCCTTTTTTTGACAATTTGGAATACCTCCAGAATAAATTTCCAGTTGAGAATGAAGATCCTATTTAGCTTGATTTTGTTGCAAATTCTGATGAACAGCTTATTAAGATTGCTACTTAGAGTTTATTGGGATTCAGAAATTAGAAGGAAGTTGCGTAAAGTATGTCTGCGATGAAATATTTGAGTTACTGTAATTAGAAAATCTGTCTTTATCTCAATTATGAGCATAATATTCGAATTTCTAAGGCTAGATTTCATTATCTCAAAATTTCGGAACATTAGTACATTCTGACCAATGTGACCAAACTCCAATTCACTAATTTAACCGGAGCTCTAAAAAGAAGGGAGAAAAGGTTGTAAGCATAATAAGAAAGGAGAAACAGCATAATTTTAATGACCCCGTAAAAATACTAGAGATACAAAAGCATGTAAAACCGGCCAAATATAAAGACATTTGAAAAAATTATGTCTAACAAATTTGACAAGATCATGAGAGGAATGAATATAAATTCTCTATCTTAGAACAAGAGATAGTAGGTTAAGAATGAAATTGCATTTAAGAAACTACATCCGAAATCCAAAATATCCTACATGCAATTAATCACATCCCCAAAGTTTAACCAAACTAAAAGACAGCTATTTAATATGGATAACCGGAAACCAATCACAAGGCCGTCTAAATATGTAATGCAGTTCTATAACAAAGTTGGGAGGTCTCATACAGAAAATATCAACTAACAATGATTTAGTTATTCTTAGAGAGAATTTAGATTTTTTTTGGGGCAAAATAAATAGCACGCCTAGACTATATTTTATAAAATAGTTTTCATAAAATCTCTCTGATGTAAGAACTCCTGTAAAACCCATAACAAAAAGATTAGAATCCTTTGAATACTCCCCCCTAACATCGGCCATACCCATAGGGTATATCTTAGAAAGCACTTTATTACTTCTAGACTGGATGTCAGTTATACTGGCGTTTCTAGTTTACCAAATCCATCTAATATTACGAAAAAGGCATTGAAATTTGTAGCAACTATGACTAGGCATATACAAGAATAGCCAATGCGTTGATATATAAAAATTATGAGAAGAAGGAACTTAGAAGATATTCTAACTCAATTTACGTATAAAACTAAAAAGAAAAAACCGAAGAGTAGAAGAAAACCATAGAGCAATGCTGCAAAAAGTCATTAGAATATTATGACAAAGCCATACAACTATCACCAGACTACTCCCAAGCATATAATGCCAAAGGAGTCACTTATGACGATCTCGATAAAAAAGAGGAAGCAATATAATACTACAAAAAAGCAATCAACGCAGATCCCAGCAACTATCTATCCTACTACAATCTAAGTTTCAAACTGATGGACACCAACTAATAGTAGGCTCGAAGACTCCTTGAGAAATCGATCTTGCTATAACCGAAACATTATAAGAGTCATTACAGATTGGGAAAACTTTGTGAATAAGCCAATAACTACTAATAAGCCATATCCTCGTACACCAAAGTTATTCTTTTCAGACCTGATTACTATCTAGCCTATGTTAGACTTGGAATGTGTTACTTGGAAATTGATGACTATAAGACCTCCATTGACTATTTCTTGAAAGCTATACAAATTGATCCTAGTTAAAGAAAAGCCTATCAAACGATAACATTTCCCTACATAGAATTGGAAGATTTCGAAAAAGCCCTTCATTATATAAATTTGGCAATTGAAAAAGAAAACTGTCCCTTGTATTTCTGTCAGAGATCCGAAATATATACAAGTTTGCAGCAAAATCAAAATGCATTCGGAGATATACAGACTGTGAAAAAAATGGTGGACTAGAAAAAACACTAGGGACTAAGTCAGGGAAACATTAACTATATCAAAGGGATAATCAGAAGATTCGAAATGCAACAACAGCAAAACCCAATGAATCAACCAATTAACAACCCGAACAACTAAAACTGATATATACAAAACACTTATTTATACTCTTATAAAAAACTTAAATATACCCTAATTTTTTTGTGATGTAAATAACTTAGTTTAGTTTACATATTAAGCATTAAAGTATAGATTTAAGTAATTAAAAAGATCCCCCATTGTTTAATACTCCTACAAATATAGATACCAAGAAGAAAAAAGTGAATGGAGTAGATATCGTAGCAACCTCAGCTCCTAATTTAAGATGAGACTGAAAGAAAAGAAACAGAAGTTTATGACCTGGTAATCATAGGCGCTGGATGCGTCGGCATTGCAATGGCCTATCATGCGGCAACCACATGGAAAAATAGCTAGAAAGAGTAGGATCGTAAAAAAAGAGTGTGTCTGATTTAAAAACAAAAGATTGACAGTCCTGATCGTTATTGGAGCTCATCATTCAGTGCTCGTCAAAATCGTATCCAGTACAACTAAGAATACCTCATCGAGTATGTTCAAAAATCCAACCTCTATTGGAGATAGCTATAATAAATATCCGGACAGAAGTTCAATCATGTATAAGGTGCACTTTGGTTTGGTGATAAAAATGCATCAACTAGCTAGGGTAGCATTTATCAGGCTAATAGGGCTCTTAAAAACACTAAAATCAAACATCTATATATGAGTACACTTGTGTCATCACAGCCGAAGTTTATGAAAAATTTCAAGATAAAATAGATGAAATAGCAGAGAGATGGACACAATTGGGAGGCTATACATTGTGATGAAGGTGGTTCTATAGATATGTAGTTATCCTATAATTTTTTCCTGAAATCTATCAGGGCAATGGACAACGTAGAAATCAAGGATTGTGCTGAGATTATCCACTATGAAAAGAAACTGGGGAATCATTTATACACATTGGAATCCAAAAAACCTAAAATATATCCGTTAAAAGTTGAAGGAATCAAGGTTTTTGTATGTGCTGGTATTAACACTCCTGACTTCCTCCATAGGATTATGAATGCTGGAGATTAGCTCAAGCAATAGGCGACAATCTAGTAATATGTTGCCTCATATTTTAAAGTTGATAAGGAATGGGAGAGCAATTATAGCAGTAGTAATTTTCCCAATTTCTATAACTTCATTGATATTGTCTAGAAGGACTATGCATCTGGATACGGTTTTCCATCCCATGCCTGGGATCAACCCGTTGCTAACACCAACACCGTAAAAATAGGAACAATTGCTAAATATACAAAGGTTGATTAATAAATCCCTGAATAGATGGAAATTCCTCTAACGCCAAGTTTTGAAAGTTAATAATAGCAAGATAGAAGAGTTCTTTCGAATTAAGATTATGTTAGAACTTTTATGAATGGATTGGATGTTTACTCGTCGAAGAATGTTAAATGTCCCATGGTTTTCTATTAGGGTAGATAGACTATATTGGATTATCTTAATCGGAAGGAGAAGTCTGTGGTGGTGCAGTCTGGAGGGTGGATTGGTAAGTATTACCCTTTTTTGGCAAAAACCGCCTTCAAACTCCTTTATGATTTCAGTTAAGAGTAATATGACAGTCAGCCCAAAGAACCGAAGTCGGACGAGATCAAAGACTAGTAAACAGTAATGAAGAATTTTTTACAAAGAACGAGGTATCCAATCCGAAAATACATCGACAAGCTGCTCAAAAACCCTACAAACCCTCTAAAACATCACAAAAAATACGATACAATTATTATAGGTGCTGGATGTTCCGGATTATACTCTGCATATCGTTTAAACTAGGAGAAGAACAACATGAATCTAAAAGACAAAGTTCCTATGAGTATGTAAAATGAAAATAGAGCAGGTTATAAAATTGCAGTTATGGAAATGTTGGATAGGATCTCTGGGAGATTGTTTTCGATAAGGTTTCAAGGGTCGAAAACTCCTATGGAGTTAGGTGGTATGAGGTATATTGCGTAAAAACATCTCCTTCTTGTAAATATGATTAAAAAACTTAAAATGCCTGAACTTGCTTTCAATATGCAGGGTGACTATCTCCAGGCGTAGTCTCTTCGGGCATATTTTAGATAGAGTAGATATACTCAAAACTAGTGGAATAACAACCATCTGGCTGGACAAAAATTTCATACATCTTACCGTCTCCCAGAATCCTTGATAGGGATGACCGCAGTGCAGATTTTCTCCTATTCGATTTATTTAATCCTCACTGCTGATTATAATGAGGGTGCTAAAAAATAAATGAACTAGTGGAAAGCCGATAACAAATATTTCGATGATAGAGTTCTCGCTATGTAAAGAGATAACTGGATCTAATACGAGATAAAATTTTCACTGTAAGACTGGAATTTCATGAAGAGTAGGCTTAGATATAGACCAAAAAAGCTTACAAAGGAGATGAAGCTGTAATTCCTGTTTAAGTTTGGGTTTCAGAATATAATCGAAGATCAGTTTTCCCATTAGACGTATGAGTTTATTTCAGCGCAGAATGGATACTACAGTCTGACTGCAAATGAAAGTTACATCTAGCAGTTGGTCATGGTGATCCTGGATTTTGATAAGGTCACCTATAGAACACTAGCAGGTGGATTTGACATGTTCAACTACAATATTGCCAATCATTTGCTGGATTAAACGTCTGGATTGCCCGCATTTGGAGGAGGAATTTATCTCGGAAAATAGTTAGTGAATATACAGAAAACTATAGACAGATAGTACATCTTGACTTTTCAGGATCATTCTTAAAACGGGAAACCAGTCTAACTAATCGCTGATAATATCATCCTAGCAATGCCGAGGAGATCGATAGAACGTTTATACAATCGAATTCCATTGCTAGGTCAACCGATTTCTTTTCCTAACAAAAATTCGATAAGTCCAGTTCAACCAAAGAATCTTTTAGAGTTGATAAATGCTGTTAAAAGTGTGCCATCGATTAAAATAATTATGAACTTTCACAAAAACTGGTGGGATATAACTAAAAAATATCCTTAGTTTGATACAGGGTCCTAAATGAGAGGTGTTTCTACAACTGATCTTCCCATCCGACAGACCTTGTATTTTGGAAACGATACTGATAATATGCTCCTAGCCTCTTATAATGATAAAAGTACTGCGTAGTTTTGGTCAGTTCTACAAAAGGGGTTTGATCCTTTTTAGTCTGAAAAATTTTCCGATGAAAAGTTATAGGATAAAAAGAGGATTTCTTTAAGATGTTCCAGTCTTAAAAGCAATATACAATTCAATCATAATGTGTAAAAAAGATCCCGTATTAATACAGAATAACAAGGAAATGTAGTAAAGGCAAGTTATCAAGTGGTTCACGAAGTACTGAGACAGCTGAGAATATTTCATGGGCAAATTGATGACATTAATGAGGGGAATGTCAAGGAAGCAATGTATCAGAATTGGTAGGATGATCCTTTTGGAGGTGGGTATCATTTTTGGAGACCGAACTACAATGTTAAGGATGTTATGAGGAAAATGAGGAAACCTTGGAATTCAAAAAAATAGTCTTAGTCTTAGAAAGGAAACTAAGCATAAGAAAATATATTTATCATTGGAGAAGCGTATTCCAACCTTACAGGTTGGGTAGAAGGTGCATTGCAGACATCATAAAACATGCTTGTTTAACATTTTGGAGTAAAGTAATATTTACCAGGAGTATATAAAGGATGGTGATCATGTACGAAAAAAACAAAAATAGGTTAATACACTTAATACACTTAATACACCATGAAGCCTTTTTTTAAACAAAAATATTTTTTTTTGTATAACTTATGAAAGGGCATATTTATCGAAATTCATTTTCTTTTCTTTTTTTTTTAAAATCATGTTAGTTGCAAATTTTTTCTTGAGAATTAAAAAATCAACAAATTTAAAAAGTCAGATATGTCGTGGGAGCTGTTTAAACCGGGGAAGATCGTTTACAAGTAGGAAGCTCGTAAGGTTTTTCTCGATGAAAATGGTGACGTCAGCTGGGCAAAAATTCAGGAAAGATGGGACTACCTCAGAGACATCAAAGTCTCATTAGCCAGCAAATATTGGACCAAAGAGGCAGCGGAAAAGGCCACAGAGCTGTCGAAAGAGGACCAGCAAAGACTTCTCGACGTCCTGCTGGGCGGACTTTGCAATTAGGACAGTGGAGTTGGCGCCTACGCCACTCGACCAGAGGATTACGACAACTTTTCGTTCTTTTTGTAGCCTCTCATCAGAACCTATCACAACATCGAAGGGTAAACCAAACAGACACACGACTGGAAGATCCCAGTCGGATAATACAAACTCAGTCTCATCAACCCTAGTCTCAAAGAAGTTTCAATGAGAGCGAGAGTCGCTAGAAACGTGAAAGGATGGAATTTGCCCCCTTCAATGGATAAGTAATAAAGACTGAAATTTGAGGCGAGAATGGAGGAGGCTTTTGCTACTTTTGACTTTCCAGGTAAATATTACAGTCTCACTCCTGGGCATAAGAACGAAATTAGTACCGCATAGGCTGATGACATGAGAAAAAAACACTATCTCTTCAATGATGTCACAACTGATAATCATCTTACTACTTCGGGAGTTGCTTCCGATTGGCCACATGGAAGAGGTATCTGGCTCAGTGATGACAAAACAAAAATGGTTTGGGTTGGTGAGGAAGATCAGCTAAGAATTATTTCTATTGTCAAGGGAGAGGATTTGGGAATGGTTGACAAATCTCTTCACGACTTGTTGACGAAAATGGAGTCGTGTGGGCTGGAGTTTGCTGAACACCCAACCTATGGTGTCATCACAACTTGCCCTACAAACATGGGGACTGGAAAAAGACAGTCTATTCTCGGAAAATTCCCGAATATCACTAAAAACGGAGAGGACGAAAAGAATCTCAAAGAGTTGGCAAAAAGCTTCAGTTTACAAGCAAGAGGAATGGGTGGATAGCACTCCGCAATGGACAAAGAAGGTACTGCCGATATTTCGCCATCTGCCAGATTCGGCGTGACTGAGGCCATCGTTACGAATAGGTTATGGGAGGGACTAAAAAAATTGTATGAAATTGAGTACAAAGATGACAAGAATGACAAGAATGAAAAAAATGAAAAACCCCAATCTGAAATGGTGTACAAGTAAGATGCCCGTAAGAAGTATCTCGACGAAAAAGGCAACGTTGACTTCGATAAAATTCAAGCGCGATGGAACTAACTCAGCAAAATTAAAATATCTCGTGCCAGCAAATACTACACTCCGTAAGTTGTCGAAAAGGTGAAGAAAATGCCTGACTAGGATCAGCAGAGATTCCTCGATATTATGATGGGCGGTCTTGTCAACGAAGACAGTGGAGTCGGAGCATACGCCACTCGACCCTAGGATTACGACGTGTTCGGCTTTTACCTCTAACCTCTCATCAGAGACTACCACAAAATCGACGGAGACACAAAGCAGACCCATGACTGGAAAATTCCCGTCGGATAGTATTTGCTGACGAAGATCGATCCCAGACTCGAAAAGGTTTCGATGAGAGCGAGAGTCGCCAGGAACGTGAAAGGATGGAATCTGCCGCCGTCAATGGACAAAGCGGAACGACTGAAGTTCGAAGCGAGAATGGAGAGCGTTTTCGAGGAATTCGGTTTGCCCGGAAAATACCACAGTCTGACTCCGGGACACAAAAATGAGTTGACCCCTGCTCAGGCCGACGAAATGAGAAAGGCGCACTACCTGTTCAACGACATGACCACCGACAACCATTTGACGTCCTCCGGAGTCGCTTCTGACTGGCCACACGGTCGGGGAATATGGCTCAGCGACGACAAAACCAAAATGATATGGGTCGGATAGGAGGATCAGTTGAGAATAATATCGATCGTCCACGGAACCGACTTGGGAGCCGTTGACGCCTCTCTCTATTAATTGCTAACTAAAATCGAAAAAAGCGGATTGGAGTTCGCCGAGCACCCCGTCTACGGAGTCATCACAACGTGTCCTACCAACATGGGAACCGGGAAAAGACAGTCAATCCTGGGAAAGTTCCCGAGAATCACCAAAGGCGGAACCGACGAGAAAAAACTCAAGGACATCGCCACCTAAAAGGGACTACAGGCGAGAGGTATGGGTGGGGAGCACTCTGCAATGGACAAAGAAGGAACTGCCGATATTTCACCCTCAGCCAGATTCGGTGTGACTGAAGCCTTCGTTACCAAAAAGCTTTATTAGGGTCTCGTAGAGCTAATTGCCATAGAAGCCAAAACTGAATACAACGGAGCGTCTAGTTGTGAAATTATGTGATGATTGTTCTAAATTAAGCAAATATTCTGAATAAATACACAGTACTAAGTAATATTTCACATTTTAAGACAGTTTTCAGTCAACAACATTTCTTTTTGTATTTCGGCTATACAACCCGATAATTATCGATATTAACTCCATTGACCTTGTTATCTTACTTGGGAGTTGAAGAATTGGGTATCTGAACAATTTTTTCAAGTTTTTTTTCGACGATTTTAAGTCCAAAATCACTGATACTTTCATATATTTTGTCTGCAGTTTTGGCACTCACCTCTTAATGTTTAAAATTATGTTTTTACAGGATTTAGTTCACTTTCTAAAATAATTGGTAGGGATACTTGGGAGGAGACTCTTCGGTCGCCATCTGATTTGTTTCCTAGAAGGAGGATATCGGTTCCTTTATCAACATAGTTATAAGCTTCTGGAATCCAAAATTGTTTTATGTCATCTAAGGAGGAAGGTTCGGTTAAATCATAGACCATGATTATTCCATCTGCTCCTTTATAATACGCGGATGTGATTGTTCTGAATCTTTATTGACCTGCGGTATCCCAAATTTGAAATTTGATACTTTTCCCCATATGTTTGATGGTTTTGAAGCGGAAGTCAACCCCGATTGTGGTTAGATAATTTTCAGTGAATTTATTTTCAGCAAATTGCATTAGAATTGAAGATTTACCAACTCCGGAGCTTCCAATGAGGATAATTTTGAGTAGATGATCGTGTTCCTTGATCATTGTTATTTTTGATTTTTTGTCAAATTTTTTATTATCAATGCTAAATTGGAATTCACAGCAAATTATTAAACTTGGGGGGACTTTTTCTTGATTATCCAAATATAACTAGCTTCAAAATATTAAAAAATCAACACTATCCCAACAAGAAACCTAAGGAAAATGTGATAAGAATGAGAAACAAATAAAAAACTATGCTAACTTAGTCAATTTCCCGCTATGAAATTGGGAGAGTAAATTAGGGTGATTACTTTTTTTAAAACATTTAAAAATTATAGAATAAGAGGGGAGGTGAGCAACAAAAAATTTTTTTTCAAGACAATATGGAGAAGACAAACTAAATGGGATCAGCCAAATATCTAACCCGATCATAGATCTAGTAGGTATAGAAATCTTTCCGGATATTTGACCAGGATCAATCTGGTTCTATTTCGATTAGAGTATTCTTTTGAATGGGATTAATGATAGTAATTCGATCAGATTCTGAAGTCTTTGGGTCAAAATCTCTCCTAGGAGGAGCTTGAGCTTCTTATCATGAATATTGATAAGGATGGGAACGGATTTATCGATTTTGAGGAGTTTCTTTAACTTGTCGCACCGTACTTTCCTCTCCATCTACTTAGGAAACTTATCGCTAATAGGAGCGAGAAATAATACGTAGATACCTTTAGACTCATTGATACGGATAATGATGGTCATCTGGATAAAGAAGAGCTAATGAAAGCTAATTAGGTTGCCGGTTCTCCTTTGAATGAGAAGTAGGTTGAGGAGGTTTTGTAGTTTGTGAGGGAGAAATATGGAGAAACTTTTAACTTGTAAACGGTTATGAAAATTATGCTAAGAAAACCTCTTAATGATGATTCTCAATGAAATCGAATATTTTTTGATCCCCTCCCCCCATTCCCCAATATTTTCTATATTTTACTACAATTTTTTCGGAATTTTATACTTTATAAATACCACAGAATAAATAAGATATCACAAAAAATGAAAACTGTGTTGTTAGGGTTGCTGATTCTTACTTTGTCTAGTTTTCAGGCGGCAGCTGATTAATAGATGATAAAGAAAGCACTTCAACATTACAATATTAAGGAAAAATCTTTCCAACATAGCAGTTTTTACGAGATCGATGCCAAATCTACAATAGCTGTTGCATTTGAGTATCGATAAATGAAGAAGGTTAAAAACCATGAGTAGTTTTTAGGAAAGATTAAAGAGTCCTATGCTAAAGTTTAGATTTTCCGAGGGGTTAAAGAGGAAAAATCAAAAAAATAGAACGATGAAAATACGTAAAATATTAAGGATAAAAATCTTCTTGGTTAAAGACTTATAGAATGTAGTCTTACTTTTAGTAATGATCTTTGTGTTCTGAAAAACCCGCCATAATCAATCGATGTTGTTGTTACTTGCTAAAGGGATAATTGTCAGGGAAGTTATACTGTTTTTTAGGCTGAGCTGTTCAGTCTTGATGACAAATTGACGGTTGGGGACCAAACAGCATAGAAGATATTTTAGATCAAACAAGCTTAATTTCCACATGTGGTATCCATAGCTTGTGAGGACCAAATTTGCTTTCGACATAAAAAAACAAAAATAACTTAAAATTTGATGCTCTACGCCAGTGTTCCTACTTACGTGAAATATGAAAACCAATAATTGCAACAAAACAATATTCAATTAGGTTTGCCAAAAACTGGGGGTTACTTACTAGTAAACGTTATCAAGCCTGAACTAAGGTAACACATCAAAATCAGTACAATCAAACATGTCGAAACTATTCCTGAAGACTAAGAGATTCTATAATACATTCCAGTTGACTTTAATTCGACTTTTAAACTCAAGGATGGCAATTTCAAAGGATATCTAAATCTTGATATCGAAATTTAAAGCGTTGAACTTGTCAGAAAAGAGGAACATTAAACTTTTCTGGTTTAAATCCTGGGTGATACGGAAACTACGTCGAATTTTGATTTACTCAGTTAAACTAGGAGAATGACCGCTCAAAAAACGATATTCAATTTTATTGCGACCAGTGCTCCTCATTATAAAAATATCAGACTACGTATCACCTCTTCTTATGGCCTATTTGCGTAGATATGGTTTAGAGATTCGAAAAATCACCAAATATAGTTAGATTAAAACGTTCACTTCACCCTTATGAAAGAATAGTCCATATAATTCACTCTACACCCAATCGAGGGAGCCTCAGATAAAGAAAAAATGAATATGACTATCAAATAAACTGATCTTTTGGGAACTAATTTCAAAGAATGCTTTTAAAAATTGGGCTGTACTTTTAATATCATAGCTAAGTAGAATTGTGCAATGTGCTCAGCGAGTTTTTAATCTATTGACGGTGTAATTTTCAGAGGACAAAAGTTTTCACACCTTTAACAGTATAAAAAAATAAGTCACAGTTAGAAAGATGCACTGTACTATGTACTTGAGGTTCCTAGTGAGTTGACTGTTCAAATAGAAGCCCACACTGAAAATATTCTAATGCATGCCATAGTAGATCCAAATTTTGACTGCGGACTGCCTTCGGCTGATTGTGCACAAGCGCATGGAAACAGTAACAACCCTATGCTCCTTAAAAACGAGAAAAAGTAACCAATTAACGCTTATATTGCAATAAACAATTTCGGTTATAAGGCAGTAGTCCTAACGGTGAGTAAAATAGGAGGTAATTACATTGAACTCCGAGACGGGATAAGATTTTCCCATAAATTCGACATTTCCGAGAACAAGCCAATTTTCTTTGAGTTCAAACCTAGTGACAATATTCAGAAAGTGAATATCAATCTTATCTCTCCCTTGGGAAAACTAATCCTGTATGCAAGTTCAGACCCAGAGAAGCTGAAGGGTTCAAAGATAATGGATAGTTCTGTTAGTAAGTCTATTGACGGATATATTGAGATTAAAAAAGATGAGATTGTCGATGGAAAAGTATTTATTCGTGTTTAGAAAGTGGTTGCATGGGATTAATAGATTAGTTTTTCGCTTATTGCAGCTGCTAATATCCATCAAATGGCTGTTCTCAAGTCGGGGAGGACTCATTATGAAAAACTTGCTAGAACGGTTCATAAACTCTATATGTTTGAATTTGTTCCTTCCCACAAATATGTTATGAACATTTTTTCCTTTGACACTCCTAAAACTGATATCAAATTGAAGTTTTCTAATGCTGTGAGTTCTAAGGAAACAGATCATAACAAAGTAACAACAATAAATGTGACAAAACAAACTTAATCTCTGAATTTAGACATTTTAAATAGCATCTGCAGACAAGACAATTGTGAAATAACGATAGTAGTTGAGAGTCGAATGAAACGATAAATTGATGTTGCAATAACAATATATTAATAGGATGCTAAGATATGGTTAGATTAGGGTATTTGGCAATCTTTTCCAATTTATCAACTGTAAGGAGTTCTCAATTTCTTTTACTTCCCAACACAAAGTCATACAGTCGACATTCTCTATAAAACTAATGATCCTTCCGTTAAAATCAAAACTAAAGTTTATCAACTTTAAAAAGAACAAGCCGTCGCAATGGATCCTAGAAGCTGGCCATTCCCGACCATACATAACACAGCAGGTGCTTAGCCTCAGAAAAAAGGATATTTTCAACCAGTAAATTACTTGCACATAAATTAGCCAACAAAATGTTTTCCTGACTGTGTTGTTCTGATAACTGTTGCGGGAGATCCAAAAGACTTGATAGATGAAAATGGGCAAAGTACAGGATTGTTTAAGATCATGGCAACCAGTTAAGTCATGTAGGTGCCTGAAAGATAGCCAGTTTAGATAATTTTGGACGATGGCGAGTAAAAATTAGTCTTTGTAGACATAAAATCTATGCTTCTGAAAAGGAATTACTTAACCCTGTTCATGAATACTCTTATCGGTGAAGCCTATATTTGTGGCAAACTATACACCAGTCAGGATCCTATCCCGCCGACTGGTGATAACTGTGATTATAAGTTTTAAAGCTAGCCAGAATACCACATATCACTTGAGGAAATTCGAAAGAAGATTTCCACTTAGGGGTCTTCCCAGCAATAAATTTATATAGTTTTCCTTTTTTAAACTGAGGAGTAAACAATAATAACTCTACAGTACGATTCATCTTCGAAAAGTCCGATTCAAAAGCTTTATTTCGATACTCATCAAACTATAAAACTTGATCCGGATGGTCAAGACTATGATGAGAAAACCTATGAGATAACTCCTTATCAGGATTTCTAGTTGAAAGTCAGACAAAAGTAGGACAGCAGTGCAACCATAAAATATATCAGATGTGGCAAGGATACAGTCCGGAGTTGTTTGGAAAAAGGGAGGGAGTTATCCGTTGGAAAACAGCAAAATCTGAACGAGTAAGATAAAAGAGGCAAGTAATAAAAACAATAAATTGCACAAAATGAATAAAGAAATTAGGGATAGGAGTCCTAAACAGATCTTAACCCGTAGGATGAGGATACTAATTACCAGATCTTGGAACAAAGTGAGAATAAGGTAAGTGGAGAAAGATGTACTGACTGCTTGGTGTTTCTGTGGGTTATTTCGAAGTAACCAGCTTAAATTTGGATGAGTTTGCAATCAACAGACAAATAACTACAGCTTAATTAAGAGTAGATGCTGACTGATAGCGTATCCAGCGGATAAACCAATTTCTATCTGATACAAACTTCTTCTAAAAGAGATATAGAAATCAGTGTTAAGGTGCTGGATGGCTAAATAAATTTTTAGGTTTTAGATGATTTTGATGGTGAGGAAAAGGCTCAGGAGAATCTATCAGCAGCTTAGTCTGAGTAATTTATCCCTATTACCATTCACCGGAAGAAATTTAACAAATAATAGAATTCTTTCAGAAAAATGCATTTGTAAATCACTGGCATCAGTCCAAATCAAGAAAGCAAATACGAAATAAACTACAGGACAGTATAAGATGGGATATTTTTGAATGAAGGTTATGTTAATACAAAACATTTATAACGGAATGAAAAAGTGATCTACAATTATCAGAATTCAGATAAAAGTAAACCATCGTATCTGAATTTATTTTGCCCAGATCCTTCTTTGGATCGAAAGTTACACATCTCTCTTCAATTGTTTGCAAATGCAAATGACAAATTTTCGAGTTAATATTACGAACCTGAGATTCCTCCGAAATCCTAAGGTCTCCCGGATCGATATAGTATGGTCTATGCATTGCCTCCGAACTTCTAGCTGATCAAAATCAAGATAAAATCTTTGGAATAAGTAACTGTCAAAATTAACATTAATCATGGATAGCTCGTTTACCTGCCCCACCAACATCAGATGCCACTAAGACTTGGTAAAGATAAGTCTATAACCGTTATATCTGAGTCAGAATATCACGACGATCTGTAAATAACGGTTAAAAAGTGCGATTAAAGTACTTTAAAATGGAAATACGCTTTTTCGTAAAGTTAGCTAGAAAGTAAAAAATACGGGAAAATGTTGAAACTCGGGGAAAACTGGCTGAATATCGCTCAAACACAGGACAAGTAGCCAATATTCATCAGATTTGAACATGAGTCACTCGATGATTTCGAAACTAGCAGATTTGACATTTAAATTTCCGACAAAACCTAAGACACTTCTGAATATCAGGAAATGACTGTCAAAGATAACACTTTGTCTTACACTATTGTTAACTATAATAAAGCTTTGATAACCTTCAGTTAAGCATAATGTAGTAAATGTGAAGGTCATACCAAATATTTTGGAATGAAATCTGATGATAGGGATTTTTTGAAGAGAAAACTGTACTGTTCAGGCGATAATTTTGTTATTTTAGACAATAAAAGTCAAAAGAAAATAGCCAATTTCGAACAGATCGTAGTGACAGAAAATATCTAGACCCATCAGCCACAGACATAAGTATCATTCAAGCCAACTTAATACAAAAGCACATATTTCGCAATGAAAGCAGTAAGTCCAAACGGTAAAAGTTAAATAATATACGACATTCTATAAATAGAATCTTTTGAAAGTTTCTTGAGTCATATCGACAAACGGTATTTACTGCTACTTGTTGGGGTAGTTCTTTTTTGTTTTGTACTGTTTATCTTTATCATTCGAAGCCAGGCAAGAAAAGGGTATCAGCCCATCAGATCTGAAAGATAAGGATTTCCAGGGCTGGAAAAAGCGTAGATTGTTGAAGAGTCCTCATGATTTTTGATTGTGTTGGAATTAGTTAGATGATTTGCTGGGTTTAAAAATGTATGCTTTGAAATATAGTAAAAAAATATTGGTTTATCAATTTATAGAATGACT
>JAOWAT010305842.1:0-15361 GCA_028571025.1 Longipedia americana
AAATAATAACAGAAGCAAAGAAATATTAAATAGTTCTTCGAAAATAAGAGCAAACAAAAAGCAACTGAAGACCTGATTCTGAAACTACTGGGGTCTGCTTAAGGTAACCTTCTTGATGATGAGCAACTCATCAACACTCTGCAGAATTCTAAGAAAGAATCCTAGTAGATATCTGAAAAGATGGAGAAGCTAGAATATTTCAGGACACAATTCAATAGCATCAGAAACTTTTACAAGGAAGTCTCAAAAAGAATTTCAAACCTTTACTTCATCACTCTGGACCTAGCTAATATTGAGCCGACTTACCAGTGGTCTTTGTAGTTTTACATTAATTTGTTTATGAAGGCAGTTTAGAAGGCGATTCCAGGGAAGGAAAACAGATGTAGAAATATCATTGACAAATTCCAGATCAACTTCTACGAATCCCTCTGCAGAAGCTTACTCAACAAGGACAAGCTTATTTACTCTTTCCTTATCTGTATCAAAATAATGCTAGCAGAAAAGAATATTACAAATTCACAGATAAGATTTTTAATGGTAAATGGCACTTGGATCGAGAGTCCACATCCTATTCCTGAAGGAACTCCCTGGCTTCTCAATAAACCCTGGTGCACAATCTGCTAACTTTAAAAGGTTCTGGAAGGGTTTGAAGGTTTACCGAGTGAGTTTTCAAAGTATGCCAAGGAGTGGACAGATATTTATAATGCAACTGATCCCTATCACATGGACTGGCCAGGAAAATGGAATTAAATCACTAAATTCCAAAAACTCATCATCCTGAGAATTATCAGACCAGACTACTTTACCCAGGGAGTGCAATATCTTATCACCGATTAAATTGGCAAACAATATATTGAACCACCCCCATTTAACATGGAACAGACTTACGTTGACTCAGATTCAAACACTCCCCTTATCTTCATCTTGAGTCCCGGCGCTGATCCTCGTCTATAGATTACTAGCTTAGCTTAGAAAACAGGCTTTAAAAATAATTTAGCCACTTTATCCTTGGGTCAAGGCCAAGGTGGAAAAGCAGAAGCCGCGATTAAATTAGCGATGAAGGAGGGAAAATGGGTTCTTTTACAAAACTGTCACTTAGCACCGACTTTTATGCCTTAGCTATAAAGGATCCTTGAAAATGCTACCGAAATTCATCATGACTTCAGAATCTGGCTTACGAGCATGCCATCCAATGTATTTCCCGTGACAATTCTGATGAAAGGCATAAAAATGACTTACGAACCTCCCAAAGGTTTAAAGAACAATCTCTTACGTTCTTTCGGAACAATTGATGAAGAAAAGTACGAAGAATCAACAAAGCCCAAAGAATGGAAAAAGATGTTTTTAGGCCTTTCGTTTTTCCATGCATTGATTCTTGAGAGGAGAAAATTCGGTCCTCTCGGATGGAATATTCCGTATTAATTCACAACAGCAGATTTTGCCATATCACAGTCACAGCTGAAGATCTTTTTGGATATTTATGATATGATTCCTTACAAGGCGTTAAACTACATGGTTGCACAGGCAAACTATGGAGGAAGGGTGACAGATCCAATGGATCGGCGACTAATTGAGATCATGCTGAAAAAATTCTATTCAGAGGAAATTACTCAAGATGGATTTACGCTGACGAAAGACAAGGTGTACAAAATAATGGATAATCCTACCTTTGACGGGGTTCTTTAGTACATAAAGTCCCTACCCATAAATGATACTACGGAAGTTTTTGGACTCCACAGTAATGCTGCTATTTCGTCAGCAATTATTGAGACAAACAACGTTTGCTAAACCATTTTGACACTCTTACCGAGAGATGTAGGGGGAGGAGGAGTTTCTACTGACGATTTGATCAAAGGGAAAATTAACTAAATCCTAAAAAAACTTCCCAAACCCTTTGACACCGACGAAGCTTCCAAGAAACATCCGATTAGGTACGAGTAGTCCATGAACACCGTCCTACAACAAGAACTTTTCAGGTTTAACAAGTTGCTTAAGACCATTTCGTCTTCTTTAACTAATGTTTCGAAAGCTATTGACGGATTCGTCGTAATGAGTCTCGACCTAGAAATAGTTTTCAATAGTCTTTTCGACAACCGCGTCCCTGAATTGTGGATAAAGGTGTCTTACCCGAGTTTGAAACCCCTCGGGGGTTACATCAACGACTTCATTGAGAGGCTAAACTTTATGCAAAAATGGATTTAATAAGGAGCCCCGCCCAACTTCTGGATTTCAGGCTTCTTCTTTACTCAGTCTTTCTTGACCGGAACTCTTCAGAACTATTCCAGAAAGGTAACTCTTAAATTATTTCAGTACAAAAAGCCTATTGACACTCTGCAGTATAAGTTTTCGTTTATTCCCAAATAAACCAAAGAATACGACATCACTAAGAATCCCCCCGACGGTTGCTACGTTCACGGTCTTTTCATTGATGGTGCTCGATGGGACTAAGATTTGCAATGCATGAACTAATCTCTCAATAAGGTCCTTTATTCGAGAGTTCCATACATTTGGCTGTGCCCGTCGGATTAGAAAAAGTAACCCTCTGAAGATGATACTTACGTGTGTCCAGTTTATAAGACCTCAGCGAGACGTGGTACTCTTTCGACAACGGGGCATTCCACAAACTATGTTCTTAGTATGGAGCTGCCCATTTAAGCCAGCACTAATTCTGCTCATTGGGTGAAGAGAGGTGTGGCTATGTTGACTCAACTCGACGAATGAGTGATGGTTTCCATTCAAAATCTCATTTATCAAAAAATATTTTCCAATATTGACACGATATTAATTTAGAATAAACAAAGTTTGTAGATATCATTTGTTTCAAATTGTGAATCCAGTTAAGGTCTATCTACAAATTGGGCATGTAGAACTGATTCTAACCCATTTTTGTATGCAATCATAGTGATAAACATGTTTTCCTATACATGGAAGGCGTACACGGCGATAAGCATTCAAGCTTAAAGTGCATATGGAACACTCATCGTCGGTTGCCAGTTTTTTGCAATCTGCAGGATGTGAAATCCTGTATCGAAGATGTTTGCATCTTTTTACTATTTCTTTAAGGACCTTGCGTCCCTCCCTAACTAGTGAAGAACCAATGTATACAGAGGCAGTGATCATTCCGATGATAATTTTTCCTATGTGTCTAAAACCTTTAGAACATAGATTAAACAAGATTTTCGAAACAAATAAACAAAGCATAAACTTTGTTGAGCAGTAAGACATCTCCCACAGATCCACATCGTATTAACTTATTTTAGTATATGTGTGGCGCAAGGATAAACCAATTATGGAAAACATGAGACCTCTCCAAAGTTTAAATTTGCTTACACTCTCTAAAAAATGCTAGATGCGTTTAAAAAGAGCTTACTCCATTTTCTTCCTTTAATTTTGTCTTATTCTGTCAACTTTCCTTCTATAATTTTGACTCTGGACATTATAAGTTTACTGACTTACCAGTATACCTTTTATCTCCCTATTTTCATGTACTGTATGACCTAATTCGGCGGCAACTGATTTGATGAATGCATGATTATTGAGATTTATTCTGACTTTAAAGTAGTTTATCAGGTGAGCCAGTCCGTAGAGGCACATAACTGTATTTGGAAGGTTTGTATCAAGGAGTTGTTCCTGTATCGGAGAGGAGAAAAAGTAAGAATGTGTTACCCACATGATAATGTTTGTAAAGATGAACGAGCAAAGTTTCATCCCGAGTTAGTTCTGGTATTTCCTATAGGTGTTCCAGAAGCATATGTCCACCTTCACTTCATCATCTAAAGGGGAGTCGCGCTTCATCTATTTTTGACACGCAATTATATAATGATCGATTGTGTCGGGTCACATTTACTTATTTTGCTTATCAAAGAATATAAAGACAAACGTCATTGATAAGATAAGATAAAAAGAGCGATTAATATAGTTTATCCCTATGGATTATGACCTCATAATTAATCAAAATCATATCGTTCAAAGTTTCCCCATACTTATTAATTTTTTTTCAAATTCTTTCAGCTGATCTCGAAACCCTTCGTTCGGAGAAACTTGGACTCTTTTTGCTATAGAATAGTTTAAGGCTTTTTCATAGCTCATTCCGTGAATTTTCATGAGGTAAGCGATGACAAAAGATGCGCTCCTCGAAACTCCGGCTTGACAGTGAACAAGGACGTTTGTTTTGTTCAGACATTACTGCATGAATTCGATGGCCTATTCAAAATCAGAAATCAGGTCCACATCCTCGAGGTCTTCTTTATCAAGCCACTTGTGATGCTTAACCCCCAAAATTTATATTTTTTGAGGTATTTGGAATGCTTGCATCCTCTCTTCTGTCAATACCGATAAGACTGCGAAAATTTCATCCTAGTACGTGTTGCTTTAGAAAGACCATACACCTCCTAGGAAGAGGTTCCCGCGACTTTTTTATTTAAACCCATGAATACCGATGATATGACTGTAGTTTTTATTTTTCCTGAACTTTTCTTTTGTTTCTTTGATTTCTAAGTCGCATTTTGTATTTTCCAGCTAATTTTAGTACTTTTTCAGAGCTTTTACAAACCCAACGTTAGGGTCGGTTTATTTTCTCCTTTTTTTCACTATTGCAAATGCTGTTTAGAATTTTTTCTAAAAGCGCCTCATTATGTAGGAAATGACGATGGTTGCACTTCTTGATCTTCCCACCATGCAATGGACAAGAACATTTGCATTTTTTAAGTGGTCAGTAATATAGTGATATGTATCCTAAAAAAGCGGAAATATGTCCGCATCCTCCTCATCTTCCAAATAAAATGCTTTATTGTGCAGTATTTTCTCTTATTTTATTTTTTCCTTGACTTTACTTTTCTCGAACATATGTTCACTTAGCAGAGACACTACCGCTCCAATTTTATTATCAATTAGCTGTGCTGGTTTCACGCAGTTTACTCCTCCAAGAAATAAATTACCGAATTCGACTGACCCTTTTCCTTTCCCCTGAAAAGTATGAACGTTGAGAATATGGTTGCAAAAAATTTACGAAAACTCTTTTTCCATCCTGTTAGCTCACTAATATCAATTCTTTTATTATAAAACTAACTAAACCAAGACATTAATGTTTAATTAATTCATGGATCAAATCATAGTTGAAGTTATTACTTGTTCAAAAGACTTGGATCTCAGAATGTTTTTTGCTTCCCAGAGTAAGGTTGAAACTGTGGATCAATGATTTCAAGATATTTCTCTTTGTGGTGTTCTTTTAGCTCAAGCAGCTTTTTGTTCAAGACAGGGATTATTTCTTATCTGGACTTGACTTTCAGCTTTAGGGCAATATTATCAAGGAGAATTCGAATTTTTAGCTGATTCTAATTTTCAGTTTTTTGGGATTTCTAAGTTACGGCAGGCAAGTGTGAAACAACCTTTTCCAGCTAAACTTCTTTTTTACCTTGCTCTTTGAGCTTTTAATGTTCTCTCATAACCTCTTCCAATTTGTTTTTTCTCTCGAAATAAGCTATTTTTAACTTTTTGTTCTTCTAGTTTTATTCAAGGAGTTTCTTAAATTTGGGGGCATTTTCAAAATCGAAACCTTCGAAATCAAAAAGCTCTTGGAGGGACTTATAATCATTCTCGACTTTCTCTAGCTTTTCTTCCAATTGCTTTGTTTTTTTTTCCTGAAGCATCGCAATGTTTTTCTGCTCTCTACTCTTTATATGCCCAGATAGTGAGTTCTAGAGCTTGTCTTTTTGATCTCTAATGTCATCAGCTATGACTGATGTGATATTTTAAATCCGTAGTTAGAGTTTCTTTTTGTCCTCAAGGTAGTCAATGGCCTCCTTTTGTATGAGTTAGTCGTTCTTTTCTTGTTAAGCCTATATTTGATTCTTTTTTTCTTGCAAAATTTTGATTTCTTAGAGTTCTTCGTTTATTCCTTTCATATTTTTTTTCTCCCAGTGAATCATTTTCTTTATGTTTTGGAGCAGATAGTTAAGTGATGCTAGGTATTCTTCATTTCTTGTTTTATTCTACGAACATAGTTTAAGAATGATTTTTAATCTCTCTTTTTGTAACAGACTCTTACAGAAGTTGGTAATGACTGCTTCTTTTTTTAGGAGAAGATCTTACAAAATTTTGTTTTTCTTCTGATTTTTTTCACTTTCTTGTTCGTGGAGATTTTTTTTATTGAGAGTTTCCTTAATTTTGAGTTATTTATAGGTTTCAGCAAGCTTTTTGTTCTCATATATGATTTTGTTGAGCTTCTTCTTCTTTTCCTCGATGTTTTATTGGATATAGGAGAGCTCATAGTTCGTGTGTTACTTGATCACCCACTTGATTTTTGGAAGAATTTCATTCGATTATACTCCCGAGAGATCAGGAGGTATGAATTTCTTTCTTTGAGTAATGAATTTCATGTCCTGCTCACAGTTGGGATTGGTTTAGGTTAAAATCATTTCTTACCCTCCTTGTAGTTGCTTTCTTCTTATTTCTAACTCTTTGGTGAGGGAATTAAGACTTAGGTCGGGTATGGTTGCCACTTTGGCTACCCTACTCCTGAATTCCACCGAAGAGTTAAGTTTGTTGTCTTTGTAAAGACTATTACTAAAGGCTGCCTTAAGTCTTGATCCTTTTGATTCAATGTTTTCATTGTTTTTGGGTGAGAACATTTGCTTCTTCTTTTCTTTTGCTTCTATCGCAACAATCAAGGCTTGTCTCGTGTATTTAGCCTAGCTCTACAAAGTATCAGCATCGTCAGCAGATGTCTTCTGACAGAGCTAAGGAGTGTAGGAGTAATTATTGTTTAGGGAGATACAAACCCAGGGAAACTGAATCCAAATCCATCTTTTATAGTAATAAAGTGTAGGCTTTATTTGTCTTAGTCTGTAGTTTTACCTTACTTTATTAAAGGAGTAGCTCACATTTTGGGGCGTGTTCATGATAATAGCACCTTCATCAACATCGAAGTATTTTTCCTAGTTCTAGTTCGAGGCATATACTTCTTATTTCTTCATGAATTCCTGAAGGCTTTGCAGGTAGTGATTTCTAAATTTCTATCGATTCATTGGAACATCGACATTTAACTGTTCAATCTACGAGAGAATCTTTACTTGTTATTTCCTTTTTTGTCTTCCCTTGTTCACTGTGGGAGATGGTGGATTTTACAGTTTTGATATTTCGTTCAACTATTATTTCGGGAAGTACTTTTCTCTGATTTGCTTTATTTGGTCCTAAATTGATATGTCTCCCGAGTATGCATCCTCACCGAATGAATTGTCCACGTAAACTTCCAAGTCGTTGAGCTATTTCAGAAGACCTATTTTTTGAAGTTCTGACTTATTGCCTTAAATATAGGGGTGCCTGAAATTCGGCGTTTCATATGTTTCAAAGTCACTGAACTCCTTCAGAAACCTAGAAATTTGAACAATTATTCTGAAAATGTTCTCATCTGAAGGGTGGTATTGCATTGAGAACCCTTCTACAGCTTTGTTATACTCAATTACCGGATCAAAACCTTTTTCCTCTAATTTCTGCCAGTATCTACTTAGCTAGTATTTATTATTGGGGTTAAACAGAAGCAGGAAGTTTTCAATGTTGGAAATCATCTCTTTCAGTTTAAAATAGCTCTTTGAAACGAACAGGTGATATGCTTACTCTTCTAATTTTCGTATTGAATTCGGAGTTGATTCCAGTGCTGCTGCGATATTCTCATGGAGTTAACTATTGTTTGATTGGTTTTCAAGGACAACTGCTGAGAAAGAAGTTGATTTTATCGAGTATAAACCATTGTGATTTATTAACAGCTCTCCTAGTGCAGTTTCCAAGCAAATCCACTCCTTATCAGTTAGTTTCGTGAGCTGAGTGAGTTCCTTGACTGTTAACCCTTTTTGAGTTAGTATCAGATATTTAAAAGCCGAATCGACCTTTCCCTTGAAAGGTAGTTCCTAGGTCCACAAATTTAGCAGAATTTTGTAAATGTCTCGAAGGTTGTTCACTTGAGCCAGAGACTCAAAAGGTGTTTTCTTTTCAATTATTTCTTTGAGGATACTGGTGACATCTTTTGGTACTTTCTAGTTTTTTTCTACCAAAAAGCAATCTCCAAAAACGTCCATCAGAGAGTATAGTCCCGAGAGACTTTTCAGCCTTGTTCTAAGCCCTTTCATAATTTGTTGCAATTTTTTCTATGTTTATTAATCGAGTATCGTGCTTTTGGCCATCGCTTTTGTCATAAGAGCGTTAGCAATTTAGTCACATGGTTCTAAATCTATGATTTGGCATTTAATTTTCTAGAGGTGCTAGATTGCGTCAGAATTTCTCTCAGCTGTTACAACAACCTTGATGTTGTTCGGGAATATCTCTGGTAGCCAGAATGCAATGTTAGCCTATTTACCACTTTCCAGGTCGATAAATTTGTCGACTCCCTCGATGACAATGATGATATTATCTACATTATTGTTTTTTTTACCATATATTTCCTGAGCACAGTAAATTACGAGTTGTTTCTCGAGTTCTTGACTGCATAGATCCATCCAATAAGCAAAATATTTTCGAATTTTTTATTCGAGGAGGTCCACATTCTGCTTCAGTTTGAGGGCTTCTCTGAGCTTGATGATAATTCGATATAGGGAATAAAAGTAATTCGAGTTGTTGCTTCCTGAGCTCGCAAAATGCATTATCGTCAATGTCTTCGCTTTCTACATTGAAAATAGGTATACCTTATTGGAGTGCGTCTGCCTAAACTGCTTCTCCCAGTTTACCAAAAGGGTTTTGATTCCTACCCCCGGCTCGGTTCTGAAAACTAGGGGTTTATTTGGTTAATGCTTTTCTTAAACCCACTTGTTAAGCTTATGGAAGTATTTTTCCTGTCCAGGATAAAGTTCTTTTTTTCGATAATGATCTGAAATGATCGTGCTCGGACTGTGTTAGTCATCGTTTACTCTATATAGGTGGTGTAGGTGTCATAGAGAGTTTTCCACTTGGCGGAAAGCATTTTGCTATCATTTAGAGACTGTTCCATATAGAAATTTTTATTGTTCGAATGAATTATAGAAAATTAGATACGTAGCGATATTTACTTTGAATTAAAAGGATGAGTATCACTTTTCATAAGTTAATGGTAAACTGTCGTGACTTGACTTCTTCCTAGGCTTTACTGTCAATAAAAAAAGTATAAACTATACCCAAATAAACTAATAAAATATGCATTCTACTCATTGTTTTTACTGAATAAGAGACCTCGATTTGATTTTTTTCTGACTTTGAATTCTTCTGATCATTCTATTTTAGAGACTCTGTTATTGTTTATTGATGTCAGCTTGAACTTTAGAGTTGAACCGCTTGACTGATCTTTATCTGTTTTATACAAAGCTTTTCACGTAAACTTTTCCACACTGCTCAAAATTTTTAGCTTCCTTTTTCATTCTGCTTTAGAATTATTTAACTTTTTGGTTCTTTCCTTTCTTTTCCTCCTTATTCACAAGTTTAACCATGGCGAGATTAAGTTTTCGTTGAAAGTAGATTGCTTTATTATCGTCAAAATCCAGATAGTACTCAAAACCCATCTAAACAGAATTCACCAAGTCATACTTTATAAAGGCGACATAATTATGAAACGACTTGTTAGGTTTATTCCTATTATAGCTTTATCTCTAGGTCAAGAACTCTTTATGCAAAACCATTCGGGATTTTCTTTGGGTTTTCGCTCATTAAATATAAAAATATTATGAACACTACTGGCAGAATTGTTGTTCAACTATTATCCACTAATTTTTATATAGTCGCTAAAACTTTGCCACTAGGACAGTGATAATTCGATGGATTTTTTATTAAAAGTGAAAAAAGCATTACTCGCGTATTGCTTCCAATAATTACTTGTGAAGTGCTTCATGGGAACTTGTAAATCCGTGAAATTAGCAATTCTGAGTACGGAAGTTTAGAAATTCGTACTGAATATGTATTGTGGCTGATGCTGGTCATTTTTGCAGACAGAGGTTTGGTATTTATTCTTAGATCAAACTGAACTCTCCAAACCTTGAGCAATTTCCTAAAAAGGTGGAATGAGTTGTTAATTTTTCGAAGCATTTTTATATAAATACTATCATTAAGAATATGAGTATAGTAATTAAACTGAACGCAATCAATTTTCGCCGGTAATGAGAAACTAGTTTGTATCTTGGGATTTGAAATCTCTGAAAGCAGACACAGTGACCTATTTTTGAGTAGGAAATATCCTGGTAACTATCTGTATTTTCTTGATAAGCATAGTTAGTAGGGTCGTCCAGAATATTGTTGCTAGGAACGCGATGATAATAATATCGATGTTTCCTACGAGCAACTCCTCCCAGAACGACAAGATTCTGTTGCTGAGAAGTAATGACAAGAAAACGAGACAGATGATTACGATGAGAAGATAAAAAACCGTACATTGGCATTTACATATGACTTACTAAACAAATTCAATGTCAACCACTTTTTTACACTATTTACAAATTACTTTCTCGTTTGAACCCATCTTTTTGTTATTAAGTTCCGTCATCACGCACTTCATATGAGAGAACTTGTCGCAATTGCAAATAGTTATTGAAGATCGAAACCTAAGAATCCTATTACACAGTGGGCAACTTCTCCCCAGACTATTCGACCATTTCCCCGGCTCGTACTAGAAATATTTTTGTCTAAGCAAACTTGAAAATATTCCCATCCTGAATTCTCTTCCAATCGTATTAAGCAGAAATGTTCTATAAAAATAGAAATGTAAAGAACGTTAAGGAACCGAGAAAAAAGAAAAATACCACTTTAAATTTATCATTTTTTTCTTAGCAGCAGAAATTCCTCCTCAACATTTGTTGTTAAATGATATCAAAAAAATTGTCTGATATTAAAAATCTATTAATAATGCAGGTCCTTTTCTTCATTATACTCTTTTTTCTGACATCGGCACTTGAATAAGTAGTAACATAGTAATAGCCATTGCTGTGCCAGCGAAATCGATTTCAGTATTTCTCAACCTATGTATTGGGTCGGCAGCAGGATCTAACATAAACTTTTAAAAAACTGGAAAGCACAACATAATTGCCCGAAATCAGCTATAAAGACTAAGTTTTCAGAACTTATACGATCAAAAATTTCAAAGTTCACTTCTATTTCGCAGAGTCAAAGCAAAGAGTTGAAATTGTACAAATCAATACTGTCAGAGTGTCGGGAGGAACCCTTAAAATTTCGTATACCTTTGATTGGGAAAAGAAGCAGTTGGGATAGTCCATCGCAGGAAATGGATAGGGTTCAGTTACATCAGACCCAATTCTTTTCGAAAAAAAAATTACGACCAATGAAGATCACTTGCTTGTCTGGCAATTAACTAGAGTTGAACCTTTGACAATAAGTAATAGTTTAAGCTTGAGTAAGATATCTCCTTACCGGAAGCCTGACTTCGATGTGATTACAGAGATGTTGAACAGTCTCAAAAATAACCACACTACAGTTAAAATAGAGCTAATCGAAGCTGTCAATAGAAATTTTGAGCCTACTTTGGCTTAAATTGTAACGCACGATGAGGTAAGCCATACAGTTGAGTTTAGACTTGGACAATTGACAAGGTGATCGACTATAGTTACACCGACTATAGAGGTGAGTTTTCGGTAAGCTATGACAATCTGCTCCAAAATAACCAACTTGCCAATTAGGGGTTGAGTTTGTCAATCAGTCAAACTATCCAGGGTTATGACAAGTTCTAGTGTGGGGACTCGGTTCCAGATAATCCTGCTGACCCTAAAATCTTTGGGGGTCACCAAGAGTTTATCAGCAACAGTCTTCTGAAGTCATCCCTCAAATACGCAATTTAAAAGGGATTTTTGGACGTTTCTCTTACTTAGGAAGATTGGCAGTCGAGAGCCTTCCAATTTTTCATGGGAGATCTTCACTAAGTTATTCCTTCCACCAAGGGTATTTCCACCTACGAAAAAATAACTGGAAAATGCAAGGCTTTGATAGACTAATCATTCTCCTTTGCGATGAAAACTCCATAAACCTATTAAATCAAGGTGAACTTTACATGCTCATTTAACTACGCTAAGAAAAAGCTCTTCGGAATGAACCTGCTAGTAAATTATGAAGTAAAACCCAAAATCTACCCTAAATACATTGATTTTATAGTCTCAGACATTTCTGGAGACCCCACATTCATCGAAGAAGAGTAATACAAAATAATTGAAAAGGAGTTGGCTCTTTTTATGATAACAGAAACCCTAAACACTGCCAAAGATAACAAAATTATCGGGTCAGGTTATCGAACTTCTAACAGAAAATATCCAAATTTATCAATTCATGAAGGATACCTTTTGCTTTATGATTCTTCGAGCAAATGACTTTGAATATCTGGAAGTTGGTTTTAATTGTACATTTCCTTGATATTTTATTTAAAATAATGGTAAAAAACAAGTATCCAAGTTTTGTGGTTGCATTCGTAATAAGAAAAAATTTAGCTTACATATATGAAGATAAAGTATCAAATCGATAAACCAACTGCTGGTTCGCTTGAGCTATCAGTCTACAGTTCAATGTTTTGTTCTGCTAACTTCCTGTTGATGTCATCGAGAAGCACCATCATATTTTGATTTTTATATTAGATGTAAGCAAGTTTGTTTTCCATCTTTCCTTCCAACACGAGGTACCGCATGTACCTCTCTCTAAGGAACCACTAAAAGAACTCCTTGAACACCGCTTTTATTCCGGTTTCAGAATTGTCCTTCGGAATAATAAGTTAAGGAACATGGGTCGGACCTGTTACCTTATTTATTCTCTCAAGATAAAACTGTCGAACCGCCTGATAGGGGCAATTATGCTTCTCGCAGATTATCGTGACAAATTTGCTGTATACACTACTTGTGAATTCTTTGAGAATTTTTTTGGTGATATAGCCGCAAATATTTTTTCTATAGTCGCATAGATTTTTCTTACGCTCCTTTCGCGTTTTTTTTCCGAACATTTTAATGGGAATAAGTTTCTCGGAAGCATCGCTCATCTCCACTAAGAGTGACCTCCTATCTTGCTAATTTTAGGCAGGAAATAGGAGATTTTCAAAAAAGGAATCGCTAGACTTTGATCGTGAAAAACTGCCGAACACGTTTTCGTTCTGTTCATTCATGTCAAATTCTGGCTATTTCAGAAGAAGCTACAAATCCATTAGATTAAATTTATTATATCATTCCACATATATATTGCTCTTAATTTAATACTGATTTTGTTTTCGGATGTAATCCGATTGTTTAATTGTAAATAGTGACAAAATAATACTATTTAAAAATGAGGGACCCTCGTCGTTTTTAGCTAACAAAATTAACTTACTGACTAATAATTATTCAAGAATAGAATATTAATATATATTCAGAAAAATTCAAGGTAAAATGACTTTGACAATTTGAGTTTTTTGCTTTGTTCAGCAACTATAAATAAGTTTGACACAATCAATATCACTCTTACATACTGGGCAGATTTACTACTTGTAAACTTTGGAACATGCAGCGCAAAGGACACAGTGCCTACAGTCTAAGAACACTGCATTTCGACAATTATCATAACAAATTATGCAAAGTTTGCTATCAGGGAGTTACGGGGGATTCAGGATTATGCCTTTGTCAGAAAGCATTTTCACTCTCCAACGAGCTATTTTAGCTTTTAAGTAGCGGTATATCAATCTTGAGGTTATGAAGACACCGAAAAATGCTAACCCGGTACGAATGTACCCGGACTTAATCTAATTCCAGTAATGATCAAGGATTATTTTCTTGGAGCTAGCAGTTACGGAAGTCACAAGGTTACCATCATCATTGATTTTACACTTCAGTATTAGAAACGTTCCGGTGAGTAACCCCACTTGATAATGCAGAATTCCTTTTAGAGGACCCATAATCTTAGGTTTCCTGGATTTATCCTTCGAGTTTTATCGTGGAGGGAGCCATAGTCTACTGATGAACTCTGCAAAGTATGCTGCATATTCATGGACAATCTAAAAAGTGCTGAGTTGTCTTTCTTCGAAATTTCTACGGTAAGTAAAAATATCCCCAAAAACGTGACCAAAATTTTCAACTGTTTTAGTAGAGTTAGTGTCCGTTGAGTCTCTAGCTAACCATTGAATTTTGTCTTTGGCGAGTTTCTGTCGGAACTTTTCCAATACGACGCTATCGGATGGTTAAACAAAATAAATCTGATTTGCGAATACTTTTTCCTTATAATTCATTTCCGGTGCACTTGCTACCAGTACCTTGACGAGGACTTATTCATTTTTTTTCTAATTCCTAAGATCTTTTAGTGTTTTCACATCAAGATCCCTGATCTTTTTGTATTGCTACTTATTGTTCTTCAATTTGTTGGCATACCAAATAAAACCTCCTGTGAAAGCACCAAAAAGCCCAAATTTGATGACATTTTAGTATCTGTCCAACATGAACGATTAGCTGTAAGTGAAGTTAATAAGATCTAAGCAAAATTTATCACATTTAAGAAATATAGTTAAAGACATATCAACTAAAAAATTGGGTTCGAAATTCATTCTGTGTGTAAGAAACTTTTTCAGAAATCCGGAAGTGGATTGGTCATCCCTCAATAAATACTCTTATCGGATTTCTCTATAGCAATAGTATCATTTTTTGAGAGTTAAAAGCGCTAAGATATTTATTTTCCACTTGGTTTGTTATCGTAGCCTCTTCTACTTTTAATTTCTCTATCTTCATACAGCTCAAATCAGAGTTTTATGAATGAAAATAGTAACTGCTAATAGCTTGTAAATTTGATGTAAAAAAATCCATGCAAACGCAGATTCTCCCTTTTGACACCATTAAAACCACTAATTGATTTAAAAAAAAATTGTGTTGCTCAGAGGGGCGGGGAAGTAAACACAAATCAATGAGTAAAAAAATTTAAGATTAAGTTAATGTTCAAATTTATAAGAAAATAGGAAGCTGAGGAATGTTTGAAGAGTTAGCGGTAAATCGCTTTGAATTATTGCACTGCAAATGCACTATTTGATTTTGACATTGTAATAAAATAAATGGACAGCATGGTTGATTGTGATTTCATCTTCGAAATCACGGACATCATCAATCCCAACCAAGATAAAAGGGGGCGAGCCGAGGAAAGGGTCAAGGTGCTTTCTCAGACCCCTTAAGCATACTTGCACTTTCTATTGAAGACATTGATGACTGGCTCGGGGCAAGAAATTCAGGTTTCCCTTTTTCTCATGATAAGATTACTTCGGTAAAAGAAAAATGACATCTTGCCGATACTTCCTATTCTGATTCAGTCATCAAACTTATACTATGCCGGAGAGTCCAAAGTCCCTGAGCGCCAAATTATGGCGCTCATTTAAGAGTTATTGAAACGACTTTCGATGAAAGAGATGCAATCT
>JAOWAT010305953.1:0-15216 GCA_028571025.1 Longipedia americana
TTGAAAATGCTGCAACACCCCAATATCATTAAGTTATATGATATTCTGTATGATGACGAGTAACGTAAGCGATGATAATAAACTCAGAAAAACTGGCACTAGCGTTTGAACTAATGGATTGTAATCTCTACGAGTACTACAAAAGCAAGAAAAACGCCATGAATATCGATAGAGTAAGAAACATCAGTCACTAAATTTTATAAGCTGTGCAATATATGCACAATAAGGGGGTCTTTCACAGAGACATTAAGCCGTAAAATATACTGGTTCAGGGAGACAAAATTTTCAAGTTGGCCGATTTTGGGTCCTGTAAAAGTATTCACTACCATTATACAGGCGTTAGATCACAGCCTCCTCACACGGAATACATTTCCACACGATGGTATCGAGCACCAGAGTGTATTTTAACTGACGGCTACTACTCAGATAAAATGGATATATGGAGTATGGGATGTGTTTTATTCGAACTTTATTCTCAATACCCTCTGTTCCCTGGATAGAGCGAAATCGATCAAATATCAACCATCTTTAGTGTCCTAGGCACCCCCAATACTGGGTTACTCGATAAATTCAAGTTGAAAACAACGAATAATCATCATTTTAAAAAAATTCAGGGCATCGGAATCGAAAGTTTGATACCCCAGGCTCCAACCTAGTTTATCAGCCTTTTAGGCAGAATGCTAGAAGTCGACCCATAGTTGAGAATAGATGCAAAATAAGCTTTAGACCATCCTTTTTTTTACTCACTTACATAACTGAAGAAATTTCGCAGGGCAATCATAGACAAGCTTGTTATTGAGCACAAATAAATAAACCTACCTTCTCTTAAGAAATCACAGTCAAAACATAAAATTAAAAACAAATTCGAATGATCTATGGATTGTGTTATTTGCGACAACAATTGCGGGCGATAAAAATAAGTTGGTTTAATTAGTCAAAAATAATGAGTTAGGCAACAATCATTTGGCTTTTTGTCCCTGTATTGTTGCCACGATTGTGCGATTCAGTTTTTGGGTCCTAAACTCCATCAGCCAGATTCCCTGCCATGTTCCAAGTGCCAATTTTCCGTCAGTAATCGGTATTGAGATCGACACTCCAGTCAGCGAGCTTTTGACATGAGCAGGCATATCGTCGGGTCCCTACGCATCGTGATCGTACAAACCCTTTCCTTCAGGAACTAATTTCTTAAATACCTTGTGCATGTCCGATCTGACATCTCCATCGCAGTTCTAATTCAATGTTAGACCCGCAGAAGTGTGTTTCAGAAAAATATGGCAAAGACCTATTTAGATTTGTTTCACCTAGGCCCCGATATTTTCCAGAATTTATTCCGTTATAAGGTAGCAACCTGCGGATCGCGATTTCAAGGGAAAATATTTCTGAAACCACATGTTATATTTCACTCACTAAATCCCATTATAATTCTCAATCAGAAAAGTTGCAAAGATTAAATGTTTACGAAGAAGGGCCACGAGCAAGTGAAATAAATCCAAATAGATTAGGAAAAGGAAAAAGAAAAAGAAAGTCCCCCGAGTCCGACATTCGGAACTTCCAAATCTGATAACAATAAAGAGGAGACCGACGCAGTCAACACGGCAGGAAAGGTAGGGAAATCCCACCACACCTTCATGAAGGTAATGAATTAACATAAACCTGGCGATCAGGATCAAATGATAACCGTGGAATAGTTAGCTAAACATAAAACAGTGTAGTCCGCCTGGGTAAGCCTGAATGGAGTAGTCTACGATGTCACTGTCTACATCAATTATCATCCCGGAGGAAAAATTCTGTTGCAGGGATGTGGAAAGTAGTGTTTAGACCTGTTCAGTAATCGTTCGCTTATTTAGACAATTACCATCCCTGGGTCAATGCCAAGTATTTGCTTGCCAAGTATAAACTCGGATATTTGATGAAGTGAAAAATATAGGTCGATGTATATATTGAATTCAGCGATTCAAGTTTTGAAATAGCCACTCTCAGTTTACATACAGACTGAGCAGTAATCAAAAATATGTATTATTCGCGGTAATCAATCCTGCTCGGGCTCCTTTTTGACTTCGACCTTTTTAGACTTTTATTTTTTCTCTTTTTCAGCCAACTTTTCGGCCATGATCTTCCGCTCCTCTTCTTTCTTTCTCCTCAGATCTTTCATAAATTTTTCATTCTGCTTTACAAGCTGTTATCTCTGATTTTCCACCAGTTCCACTTCTTCATCTGAAATAAATAAAGACAGTACAATTGTTGGCCTGAGTGACTTCTTCTTCATCCACATCATAAATCTACTACCCGATCGAGTTCTTTCTGGTTCTTTTTGGTTTAACTCTTGTCAATTTTTCTGTGTCTCTATCGGTCAAATTGTCAGGCTGGCTGACATCTTCGACATTTTCCTTCTAAGATTCGGTGATTTATTCCGAAAAGTTATCGAAATATCTCTTAAATCCTTCGATTATTCCTTTGTCGCCGGCTTCGATTTTATGGCTAACGTCTTTCTTCAGCACGGTTCTGAATTTTCTCAGCTGTTTGGACAGCCAGTTTCTCAATTTTGATTTGAAATTCTGGATAATCTTGATTTTTTCTTAGTAAATTTCAAGGTCTTTTAGCTCATCTACATCAGTATATATTTACCATGAAGTTAAACGGTTTTCACTTTAATGTTGTCTATAGTTTCCTTCTCGAGCTAAAGGTCCTTCTATTACTTTATTAGGATATCCGTTTCAACCTTGAGATTTTCTATTTTTTTTTCATTCTCAGCGATTTTCCCTAGCAATTAGCCGTAAACCTGTTCCTTGTTCAAATACTTGAAAACCAAGGTTTTGGCATCGTTGACTCCAGTCGCAGTTTTGATTTGTTTGAATGCTATTTCAACGGTCCTAAACTTTTACATCTCTTTGTCAATTTTGTCTCTGAGCATTTTGCTGACGAACAAGTGAGTAAGGTAGATTTTTCTCCATTGTTTTTAGCTCTCGTTTTTATCCTGCATCGCTCTTTCAGCAATTTCTTTGATTTCCAATTACCTGAGTTTATTATTTTAATTGCACAATTTTTTCTCATCGATCATTCCCTGGAGGTTCTCCAGGTGTTTCTGTCGCTAAATGTTCTATTAATTGAGCTGTTTCATGAATTTCTCGTAAACTTTGGTTGTTCTATCAGCAGATTCTCCGATTACAGTTCCTTATCTCTTGAATATGCTTAGCTGTTTCTTTAAATAGACCAGCTCTTTGTCAAGATCAAACTTTCTCTGATCGTAGTAAATCTTATCAGCCTTGTGCCTGCTTCTCATGTTATCTAGGACTTTCTTGTCCGTGAGAGTAGCTTCGTAAAGTCCCTTTATGGAGTCAAGCTGACTGTTCAGATTGTCAACAACTTCATTGCCTCCTGTCTTCTTGTTTGATAGCTAATCTTCGAAAATTTGATATTTCCTGATGTCTTCCTGAAGTCTCCGGATGGCCTCATCTTTCTGGAGATTCTGTTTTTTCATGTCATCATATTTTTTGCGAACGGATGTGAAGTTTTAATGAGCAGAGACGTAGAGGGTGTCGTCAGCAACGACAGGCTCTTTCCGAAGCTTATTGAGAGTATCGCCGGTCAGATACTAAATGTTGTTGTACTTAACTCCGCGATTGACAGAATTAATTGCGGCCAATTTGAAGGTCTAGTTGGGGTTATAGTCAGTCGATTATTTCCTCAGGGAGTTTGTTTTATTGAGTCTGTTGAGTCTAAAAGACTGAGTTATGAGTTAGTTACTGTGGTGCGGGACGTTTTCATGAATTGGTGTATGAAATTGCAACGATAATTATATGTAACTACAGCTGAGTATGCCACTACTCATGTCAATAAAATTATCGTTTCGAAAACTCATTATTTAACTCTATCACTACACTTGTTTCAAAAATGAATGATCCGAATAATGCGATCTACTGGACTTGGTATTAAATTATTTTCTTAAATTATTAGGCTCAACAAAATGAAATCTGCAAGGATAGCCTAGATTAGCTGCGTTTCAAAAGACGATAACTACTCCGGTTCTATCTTTATTTCCAATTATGAGGCCGCTGAAAGTGTTCAAATACTCCGAGGTATTAAAACCCACATTCAGAACACCGGATCAACACAGTGATTACTGTCGCTCGAGGAGCCTTCCTCGACCACAGGAAGGAATAGCTCCCCAACTATTTATACTTGCCAACAGATGATCAACCCACTTTTGATATTTCCCAATTTTTTGACAAAACCAACTGCTTCATTGAAAAAAACAGAAGCAGAGGCAATGTCCTAGTTCACTGTGTTCGCGGAGTCAGTAGGAGTGCAACCATTATTGTTGCCTATTTAATTAGAAGGTATAAAACCGAACTTGAAGATATTCTTTCCGAAATAAAGAAAATTCGGCCGAAAATAAGACCAAACACGGGTTTTTACCAGTCACTCAAGAAATACCAACAAGCTGTCAATTTCAGAGATGCATCCTTGCAGGCCCTAAATGAAGAAAAGACGCACGAAAAATACTCATCATAACAGCAAAAACAAAACATTCACTAGGTTCGAAAAGAACTCAAGGGAATCAATTAGAGATTAAAACGGGATAGCAATGATATAATGAATCGCATCGCTAGTTTACAAAAGAGATGCACTTCAAACAACAAAACTTGGTATTTACCTCCAAAAACTCTAGATGGTGGTCAGTCTAAAAAATGACTTAACTGCTTGATTTTCCCGTGTCTTATTGGCATCAATATTTTTTTGCAGAGATCACTAAAAACAAAAACTCCATAAAAATATCAGTTCTTAACTGATAGTTTCATCTGTTTTGTTTTTCTATTTTCATTTCCATTTTTCACTCCGAAACAAAAATAATGTCGGAACTACCCTAGAGAACGATAAGAAGTTAGGTTTATCCACAGCTATCAATCGCTAAAAGTACATATTACTAAGATATAGATTAAATGTAACAATTTGTCACTTAAAGTACCCTTTCCATATGCATACAGTTTCTACATCTAAAAAAGTGAAGGTTCTCCACCCAAATGATCCCAGAAACAGACTTTACACCATATTTACTCAGAAACTCTTCAAATAGATTAAAATCAACAAAGACATGCTCTGGATTTGCCAACTTTAGGGAGTGCCATCGATTCATGTCTACTTTTCGTGTAAAAATTTGGTGAATTAGAAACTGATCAGTATTACATCACTGACTGCTGCCAAAAACCGGTTTACACTGAATATAACTGGGGAAATAGCGGGAGAATTATGTGTTCTTAGTGTTTTTCAAAAATTTGCGACTTTATTCACACCGATTTCGAAGAAGAGAAATAGAACCAGCACATTTTTTAAACAAAAAAGCGAAGCTTATAGAACAAGAAGAGCAGAATTCAAAAAAATCTTATCAATTAAGCATTCAAAGTTCGAAATCTCCAGAATAATTATTTTAGAACGAGCAAAAACATTAACTGTGAACAAACCGGAGGCTTTATCTTGTAACTCCTCTCTACGCAGACGTCCTCAAAACAAGAGTAAGAGTAGGAGCAAGTCCAGGTCATACTTTCCGAAGAACTTGAGCAAACAAAGCGAATTATTTAAGACATTTTCAGCTGATAAATAAAAAAATATTTGCGTTTTAAATATCCGAACGAAAATGATTCTTATTTTTGGTAATTGTTATTCATTAATAATGATAAAAATTCTGAGGAAAAGCACTGCAAGGATAATATTCTTCGAGACTTTAGGAACGGGTATATTCGCCTATGGGTATGGAGCTGGGTGTTACAGTGGGTTCGATATCGAGCCGCATGCCTCTGGTTTTTTCATTTCTTGCTCGCTGTTCCTTGCATTGTCACTTTCGGGATAAATTACGGGGGGCCATTTCAACCCAATCCTATCCCTGGGAGCGTACTTTAACAAAAGATACAAAAATCTGGTATACTACATTTTGTCCCAAATATTAGGCAGCATTCTTGGATGTCTATGGTTTTTCTTTATGACTGGTAATTCATACACACCAATAGTCCCAGATGAGTCATAAAATTTCTCAGATATCCTAAACTACACTCTAAATTAGCTTATCGGGTCCTGGTTCTTTACTCTTTGTGTCCTTACACTGACAAACAAGTTCACCACTCACGCGATAAAATCTTGGCAGATTTATGTCTCAATTCCAGTTTCATACTATCTTTGCAGACAGTAATTTATAGCTCTAAAGCAGATTAGCAGGCTTATCTATGCTTAATCCAGTAATCGGACCCGTCTATCAAATTATTTCCGCCCTCACTGAAAATATAGACTGCCTGAAGTACACTCCTCTACTCCTGCTTCCCTCACTAATTGGCGGAACACTCGGTGGTCTAACTATGAAGTACTTGTACTAGCCTCTGCTTCTCACCGTCAGATTTAAATAAGAACTTTAATAGTTTTAAGAAGTCGAACATTCTAGATAAAATCAAAGTGACTCAAAATAGTGATCTTTTCGGATTTTAATACTATAATAGAGCTAGCTAAGGTAACGATCAAATTTCTTCTTATTCACTCAACTATTAGGGGTCTTCTTAAATGTTCGCCTCATCTTTCACTTGTTACTCCTTTCTATCAATGCTAACCGGTTTTAGCTTTTATTTTTTTTCTTTCTTGCCTTACTTCTTATCTTTTTTTGACTTCATCGCCTCTTAGGGGAATTACCGATAAAACTTTGCAAGTTATTCGGAGTATATCTTCTTTTCCACAACGTATTTTTGAAAATAGGGTCTTTTTTGTTCTTCCGAAAGTTCATTCCAACATTTGGAGGCAATTTTAGTCACTTAAACTGCGGTCGCGTTCGGAAAGTCCTTCAATATCATTTCCCGCTGATCTCTACAAAATATCACGAAGCTTGAAACAGGTGATTTCGGTTTGTTTTATCCTGGCTTCGTTTTCCTATTAGGTTTTTACTTTTCGATTGTGATTTCATCTCTCACCTACTTTTATTTTCCATTGGTAAGGTCGGTTTCAGGGTCTGCTTCTTTGCTCAGCTATGACTTCTGCCTTACATGATGGAGTTAGTCAACGGCGATGGACTTATATTGTAAGTTTGTTCCATTTAGATGATTGGAGGTCCCATAATCACGAGTCTGAAGATCTTACAGCTTGGTTTGGCACAGTTGGTGAAGATCACGGAAGGTTTTGGCCAGTCGACTGGTCACTTGCTCCATCTAAGTTTAGAAGAAAAAGTACAAATTTAACCTCTTCCATTTTCTTGGCCTCAAAAACTTTCAAAGAAAATATTATTGGGACTATAAATGTTCAATTTCCAATAAATAGTGATAGGACACTCAATTCTCTCCTGCCTATCCATTTCCATTCAATCCTGGCCATCCATTTCCCATTTAATTAATTTCTTGACATTATTATCATACAAAATCACTTTCTTTTCAAAGTCTTGCCTCAGGGAGCATGCTAACGTAGTCTTCACTTATGTCTTCAACTCTTGTCACTCCACAAAGCCTCATCGTTATAATCAATTCTCTTTATAAAATATTAAAGGCGTTTTCTATTCCCTTTTACCCCTAAATCAGACTGTAAAGGAAACCTCTTCCTAAAAATACATAATCTGCTCCTAATGCAAGGCATTTAAACACATCTGATCCTTTCCAAATCCCTCCATCTATGAACACTGGCATTTTTGACTAAATTTCTGAATTTAAACCAGACTTACTTCTAAGCGCACTTTTGATTGGAGGTAGCGCCATAATAGTTGCAGGTGCTGTGTCGAGTTGTCTCCCACCGTGATTCGATATCCAAATGGCGTCTACTCCAATGCTATGGGCTCTTACCGCGTCTCCAGGATCGACGACTCCTTTCAAAATAATTTTAAGCTTAGTTATCGATTTAAGCCAAGCGATTCTTTCCCAATTTACATTTTTATCGAGGCTGTGAATAAATGAGTACTTCTCATTGTCAGAGTTAAATCTGATATCAATATCCAATTGCTTGAAAACTTCAAGTGAAACGTCGGGAGCAAATTTTAGTCTATCATTTATTCTTCTTTTTCCAAACGCCTGTGTATCTACGGTAACAGCCAATCCTTTATATCCGTATCTCTAAGCATACCTCACGATTCTCTATGTATATTCGGCATTTTTTAGAAAGTATAGCTGAAGAAACTTGAAGCCATTAGGATTAACAGTGTTAATATCGGCGAAGCTAGTTGTTGATAGCATGCTTAACGTAAATGGGACATTTTTTCTTTGCGCTTATCCCGATGTTAAAAGCTATTTTTTTTCATGAATTAGTTTTTGCATTGCAAAAGGAGCAATTCCAAAAGGTAGATCTAAGCTATGACCAAACAATTGGGTCCTAAGTTGGATTTAACTAATATCTACGAGAACCCTAGGAACTAGTCTGATGTAAGAAAACGCTTTGATATTGTTTCTGAGAGTTATTTCATCATCTCCACCGGAAGAATAGTATCCAAATGTTTACTTACTTAACTGTTAGCGGCAAATCTGCTCGTACTACTTTAATGAGGATTTCTTGCTTTTCTGCTATTAATTGTTAGATGTCTTCATATTCAATTGTAAATGTATTAAAAATTGGAAAGGTTAATTTATCAGGAGCAATCCGATGACACTCTTTTGAATTAAACGATGATTTGTCGGGAGAAAATCCGCATCTGACGTAATTTTGCCGAAATTTTGTCGTGCAAGGACTTGATATGGCTTCATAATACTGGAATATTCATTCTTTTGGAGTTATAATATTTAATATAGCAATGCAAAGAGTGGTAAATCAACTCAACTCATCGTTGTTGCTCACTCCCAGGTTCACTTTTTCTAAGATGATATCAAACCCGCAATCCAATCCGATCAAGGACCGCGTGATGTCTACTCCCACGTGGCCAGTTCCGTACTACCAGAGATTAGCCAAAGCATATCCCCTCAGATGTATCTATTTTATCTAGTTCAGAGTAAAAGCCTGTCAATCTCATGTTGATGGATTTCAAAGCTGACGATTCGAATTGGCTCAGCGCCAAAAATATTCTCAACCAAACTCTGAAAGGAAGGCAGATCGTAGAGTACACCGAGAACAACCTCAAAACTAACACTTTTTTGCTCAGGAAAAATGATTGTGAGAGTATGGCTCAGTCTTACGTTGACGATGCTGGCCAGTTTATCGATATTGCCAACAAGGAAAACGTCAGAATTTTGGGAGGAAAGACTTTGATTTGAACAAAACATGGATATTCGTAAACTTATTTTTTCCCATCAGACAACGTCTAGAAGTGGATACCTGTAAAATTTATTGATTAATGAATATCGTGAAGCTGTTAAAACTATCAATGCGCAGATTTTTTCTTGAGTGAATCTAGATAATAGTCGAGCATTTTTGTGTCCTCATCAGTCATCCAGCTGTCCAGACCTTTTTGCTGATCGTCATTGATGGAAGAGGCGCCGTCGTAAGAAATAAAGGAAATAGCTCTGTTAATGCTTTCGGCGGAACCAAGAAATGCCATCATGTCTTGAATAGTTCTAGTTGGTCTTGAAGGAGCGTTAACTCTGTTTTGATATAGCTTTTGTTTGGTCTCTCTTTAATTTTCCTACTCTTCGAGTTTCTGTTGTGCGAGTTTGGGAGCGGTATAAACCGGATCATAAAACTCGCTTTTGAGGTAGTTGAACGAAAACAGTGAAGCTATGAGGACGAAGGTGCTTGCTCCCCTCAACTGAATCAGAACAATGTATTACCACTCCTTCTGAACGAGCAACTCTGAAAAGACGATCATTGAACTTTCCAAGACTCTTGATTTTGAACATTCCCATGTCGTCTTGATTGAACTTGAGGTTGGCTCGTCTACATTTAAATATTGGACTGGTACCTCCAGACTCTCATTTCGTCCATTTGACGGTTGGCGTACCTATACCACATCAGATCAACTCAAATATTAATATTTATATCAAAATCAATATAAATAAGAAAGGTGATGATTTCTCGGCTTTGCACTCGGTACTTTTTCGCATCGCAAGTCAAATCCGTCCCAGGTAATCCTTTTCTCACTCAGGACACAAACCTCCAACAATGTCTGATACCCCTGCAGGAAGATATGCTGGTTCTCTCTTCGGCTCAGCTTCTCGACAATAGTGTTTAGATGTTGTATTATCAGACCTGCGTCATCTACATAAAATAATCGAAGCAGATTAAACATTCAGAGATTTCCTCAAAAACTCAGCCATCAAAAGAACCGAACAGAAAGCTGTTTTTGATAGTTTTGCAATCGATGCGTATGGCTAAACAACTAACAAATTCCTGGACACTGTTATCGATGCCGGAAGGTAATTCTTTGGCGATTCAGACTGGCTGATCTCCCAAAAATGATTGAAATCTATGTATCCTACTGCAAAATCTTCAACAAAGAGGAAGATATCAGAATAATATCGGCCAAATAACTGTCCGCAGAAGAAAAAGAGCAGGTAATTGCATCAGTGAAGCAAAGCAAACCTGACGTTAAATTCAAAATCAGCTACGAAGTCGATCCATCCATCCTTGGTGGACTCCAAATATTTGCGGGAAGTGAGTTTCTTGACTGTTCCCTCCGCTCTAGGATGGAAAGGCTCAAATCAGAACTGGCCAGAATTGTCTGATGAATGGATAAATTATTGAATATTTCTGATTTTTGACGATTACTTTGGTGGGTGAAGTTAAATTTGATAAGGCAAAATTTGGGTTAGATTTAAAATATTTTTAAAATGTCGAGACGATACGATTCGAAAACAACCACCTTCACTCCAGATGGGAGACTTCAGCAAATCGAATATGCCATGTAAGCGATAAACAAAACTGGGTCTTCGATCGGGATCGTAACCGGGGAGGGAGTAGTGCTTGCCACATAAAAACACGAATCATCTTTCCTCCTGGAAGAAAGCAAAGTATCTGAGAAAATATACCCCATCGACAAACACATCTCCTGCGTCGTCTCAGGTATGGCCGCCGATGCCAACTTCCTCATCAACTATCTCCGATAATACGCGCAGGTACCTTCGAAAATCACTTAGGACTACAGAGTCAAGTTCAGAGATAATGTCCCAATCGAGGAACTCGTCATCTACATCTGCGATGTTAAACAGTTCTACACTCAACAAGGAGGGTCTCGACCTTTTGGCGCCGCCTTCCTCTTCGCAGGCTACGACAAGAACAATAAATTCCAGCTTTACTCCACAGATCCCTCGGGGAATTACGCCGGGTGGAAGGCAACCGCCATTGGAACCAACCACGCTGCTGCCAATTCTTTCCTCAAACAATAATATAAGGAAGATATAACATTGAAAGAAGGCTATGGTTTTGCCCTCAAAGCACTTGTCAAAACTATGGAAACTACGACTCCCTCAGCCAAAAAAATCTAGTTAGTTTCTATATCCCGCAAAATTGATGATACAATCAAGGCAGAAACTCTTAACGAGGAAGATATCAAGGCTCTCCTGAAATAAAATGGACTCACAGCCGAAGAATGATTCGAAGTTCAATGATAGTGGAATAAATTGTTATCAGTCGATCTTTTTCTATCAATTACCAAATATCTTTTTTCTTTTGTGGGGGGTCAAAGAACGCACTTGGGCATTGCGATTAAGTGCTCGAGAATTTTGAGGAGAGAAGGGGTTTGAAAACCTTAAATTGCTGGTTGAAAAGTTATCATATGTTTTCTAGTTCGAGTTTAGATGCTATAGAATTGTCTAGTAGTGGTTTTTAGGGGGCGTTTCTTTGATTATTTCCCTGGATTTGGAATGGCTTTTTTACTACAGCATTAGTTTGATGCTTTAATTCGCTGACTAAACCTAGGGGTAGCCGGTTTTGTGGTAGAATCTGTTTTTTCTTTGATAGTTCTAAATGGAGAAGGGATTGATTTGAATTAGTTATTCCATAAAAGCTTCAATTTTCTGTTCGACTCTGGTATTCATTTTTTCCTTCTTGAGACTGTTCGAAAAATTGTCAACGGCTATTTTCATGTATTATTCAACGCCTTGATAAACTTCTTTGCGAACTTTCTTGCTGTCCTCTTTTTTGTAAGCTTCTCTTTCTAATAAACTTTCTGTGTAGGTATGCTATAATTATCTTAGTCTACTGATTAGATCTTAGTTTATTTATTGTAATTTTTCACTTTTTATTCTCATTTCCTTAATCAACGCTCTAAGTTCGTCATTTTACTCCCGCTCCACTTCAAGTTGTCGGGACATGTTGCTCACTTCTTTACGCAGCTGAGAGTTTACTGCACTTTAATCTGTTGCTTGACTTGCATGTCGGAAATGTTTGTATGGGCTTACCGGCTCATATTTTGATACTAACTTTGGTACTTGTTAGTTTCTATCAAACTGCATCAGTAACTTAGGGTGTGCCCTTTATCTTTCGAAATTGTTCATCAATACTCTTAATTTCAGTCACTTGATATATATATAACAGTTCATTTATAAAAACACTTAATAGGATTACTCAGTGATCAAGCGAACGGATCCTACCTTTTTTCTAAATAATCGAACCAATAACTGTTTCTGGAGTATTTCTCCAGTCTTTGACAATGCTTTTATGTGAGTATTTGCATTTTTTTAATAAATTTTTGGAAAGAAGACTACTTTTCAACAATTTCGCTAACTTCTTCCTTTTTGTGGGACCAAATAAATTTCTTGTCCAGTACTTCCCATTCATTGAACTTTTTGATTTTGATCAACTCATATAGTAGTCTGTTGGCAATTTTGAAATGTTTAATAGTCGAATTCATGACTTCTAAACATTCCAAAAATTGATTCAAATCTAAGTTTGATAAGTCAATAACCAATTATTTTATCTATTCTTAGGAATACTCTCTTTATTTGTCTTCTTCACAGACCATCTATCCATTTTAATCTTGCTTTACAACAGTTTCAGAAGAAAAAGTAGTAAAAACAGCATTGAGAGCATTGATAAAAGATTTTGTTAGCTTTCCTTAGAATGCAATTTTTGCTGCTTTAATATATTTCTTCTCGTGCATGCATAGATTATAGTTAACCAGTTGTGTCTGGTTCTCCTATTGGGCGTGAATGATACTGTTTCTCACTTATTAGGTGTTGTCCTTCCAAACATAAAATTTGGAGTCATTGTCTCCAGACATGATCTCACATTTAGACTAATTGTCGCCCTCGTGGACATCAAGTGCCCATATTTTGCCTCCATGCTTATCATAGCTGATGGAAGTTTGTTTTCTGATGTCCCAAATTTTAACAATTCCGTCAACTGAACCCGTAACAACTTGATTATGATAAATCCACGAACAACGCAGCAGCCCAGAACCCTACCCCATCGACCAAACACACTCCCCAGACAGTAGATTCCACCCCTTCATCATTCCATCACCGGCTACACTCACAAGTAAACTTTCTACCTTGTGAAAAATCGCATCCCAAACGCCTCTTTTGTGTCCAGTTAAGGATTGCCTTTGCCTGATGGCTGTGTCTTTCCATTCCCAAATTCTTATTGACCTATCATGAGAACAAGTTGCAATCAGACCATCCTTTTGCGAAACTCTGACAGCATTTATTGACTTTTCATGAGCCATTACGGTGTTCAAAGATGATTTTATTTACACTTTTTGATCAGTTTACTGACACAACGGCCAAACTTTAATAGTTTTGTCCTAGGAAACTGATATTATTAGTTTTTACTCGTATAGAAGTCCCACTCCGGTGATATCTTCAGAATGACCTCTGTAGTTAGCAACTAATTTGACTTTTCCAGACTCATTAATTTTCCAGAGTTTGATGATCTTATCTTTTCCGGCAGTCAGAGCATACGGATGGAAATATTAACTAGTCAAAACCATTTACTTATGACCTGTAATCAGATTTCGTAATTAATGGGTTTATCGATCCATTACTTTGACATTATTGCTGTTGGTAGTCATTAGGTAAAATCGGGATTCTTCAAACTTGGAGTATTTCAAATCCAATATTTCATCATTGTAACCGATTATCACCTAACTCCGCTCAAAGTTATTGACTGTTACTCTAGTCATGTTTTGTTCCAGTGAAATCACAAGAAACTATTTTTTGTTGTACAGTGGCAGTATCTTCATTACACCAACATCAGTGCACCCCTTTAACTTTTTAATGTGATGTTCGGAGTCGTTCATGTTGATGGATAAAAGATCAGTTTACTATCCTCCGAATACTAGAGTTTGATCGGGACAGAGATACAAGGCGTCAATAAACTGATTGACTTCGACTTTGTACTGGAGTTTTAATTCCTTCGTTTGATAGACTCTGATTTACTGGTTATTTGAAGTCACAATGTTGGTTCCTTTTTAGGTGATTGTAAAGTTCTTGCCCGCACCTTATGCTTTCGCTATGGCTTTGTTCATAATGTAGTCAAATACAACTAGGTTTTTTTCCTCATCGATTGAAATGACCTGCAAATGTTGAGAGTTCGGATGCCACTACACTTTCATTACTTTGAACTGATGACAACGGTAAGAGTGACTCTATTTCATAGTTTACGCATTGTATATTTTTATGTGAGAGTTTACGCAACCCACTGCGATGAATAGGCCATTTTGGGAGTAGGCGATATCGTGAGCGTAAAACTTATCAATTTTCAGGGAGTGCGTCAATCGATTGTTTTAAAGGTGAATTACTCGAAGCATGTAGTTGTTGGTGAACGTGATGATGTTTCGTTAGTGAGGACAAACTGCAAAGTTTACAATTTGCTAATTGTTCTAAACTTTAATGTTTGACGTACATGCTTGACAGTATTCACAATTTTTCTTTTTTCAATGTCGTAGACCGTGATTTCGTAGTTGCAAAGTGAATACACCATACTGTGGGACGTTAGGATCCTTCCTCCCGTGTAGATGGCCTTGCTGTGATACGTCGAATTAATCGAGGTGACAAAGTCACTCAAGTTTTTTATTTCCGGATCCCCTTATTCATCGTATTTTTCCTTTTACTCTCTCTTTTTATGTCTGTTCGTTTTCGAATTATTCTTGCTGATAGGCTTTGTTTTGGATCTCATCTTCAACAATATAACAAATACTCTTTATTGGAATACAGAGTCTTATATTTTACATATCCACAAAAAAATCGAAAGAATATCCAAAGGAAAAATCGAAATCCACATGTTTCTGATCATAACTCCGAAGTGAGTGACCTCTATACTATATTTCTGGCCATTGAAGCTGTACTTGTCTAAAGCGTATGTTGAAAAACCAACTCGATCGTAAATCGAGGTACTGAATTT